>CM069906.1:17899495-18183133 GCA_036172215.1 Camellia granthamiana | reverse complement strand
GATCTAACCCGAACGAGTTTGTTGGGGATCCAAAGGAGCCACTTAAGGCAGATGAGTGGTTGGAGCAAATGAGTAAGACGTTCTAGATGCTTGGCATTGAGGACGGAGCACTGAAAGTGACCTTGGCATCCTTCCAGCTGAAGGGAGATGCGGGTCAATGGTGGAAGTACAAGAAAGGCCGTGTTGGTGGTGTATGGTAGGTCTTTGTGAATGTCTTCCAGGAAAAGTTTTTGTCTTCAGCTGCTAGGGAGAAACTGAGGGAGCAGTTTTGCCAGCTTAAATAGCAGGGCTTGTCAGTGGCCGAGTTTGAGGCTACTTTTACCAGTTTGTCCAGGTTTGCACCTGAACTCGTGACGTCCGAGGAACTCCGTTGCTTTGAGTTTGAGCGGAAGTTGAGGCGTGGCCTCAAGTTGAGGGTTGGTGGATCCTTCATTCGGGAATATAGACATCTGATGGATGCTGCAGCTCATATGGAGCTTATGATGCAGGAGGAGGAGGAAGGATAGAGGGGCTCCAAGAGGAGCCAAGATGGCCAGGGTGATGGCAGGAGACAGAGGGGTTATAACCCTCAGCAGTCTCAGGGTGGTTTGGCTAGATCAACCTTTCCAGTGCCGAGTGTAGGATCTGGGAGAGGTAATCAGAGAGGCTTGACTTGTTTCACATGTGGCCAGCTAGGTCACAAGTCTTCGGTTTGCCCGCAGAAGGGAGGGGGTCAGCGAGCTGTTTCTTCTTCAGCTAGACCTCAGGGCCAGAGTCAGGGCAGGGGCCAGCCTTTGTCTTGTTATCAGTGTGGACAGCCTGGGCAACTAAAGAGGTTTTGCCCACAGTTGAGTGCTACTTCAGGGGCGTCTGGTTCTAGGCAGACGCAGAGTTATCAGCTAGCTCAGTCTATGCAGGCCTCGAGGGCCAATCCGGGAGCTTCGTCTTCCCAGTCTGTGCATCAGTCGTTTGCTCCTAGAGGTGAGCAGGTGGATCAGGGGCCTACAGGGCACGTGTATGCTGTTACCGCGCAGGACCTAGTACCGGCTCCATCAGTAGTGAGAGGTACCTTTCTGTTTTGTAACTCAGTTGCTAGTGTATTGATTGATACGGGTGCGTCTCATTCTTTTGTATCTGCTGCATTTGCATCTGTGTTGGAGTTGGAGTTGGCACTGTTAGCATCTCTTATTTGTGTTGTGTCACCTATTGGGGGTGAGTTGATTTTGAAACACGAATGCAGAGGTTGTGATATAGAGGTCGCTGATCATAGGCTTCCGTTTCCTTTTGTAGTTATGCCCATGAAGGGCTTTGATGTTATTTTGGGTATGGACTGGTTATCGTCATACCAAGCAGTTATTGATTGCTACCGCCAGAGGGTCACTTGTTGTACCGTGAGCGGGGAGTGTTTCCATTTCTTGGGGGACCGGGTTGGTAGTGTTTTGCCACCGGGGTATGATTCGCGAGGGCGGAGTGAGCTTAGTGGTCTACTTGCTAGCTTTATGAGTGGTGAGTGTGACGAGACCCAGATTGTGTTGCCGAGGGTGGTTTGTGAGTATTCAGATGTTTTTCCCGAGGATCTTGTTGATTTGCCACCTCACCGAGAGATAGAGTTCTCTATCGATTTAGTGCCCGGCACGGCACCGATTTCTATGGCACCTTATCGTTTTGCCCCAGCAGAGTTGGTTGAGTTGAAAGTTCAGCTCCAGGAATTGCTAGATAAGGGCTTCATTCGCCCTAGTGTTTCGTCGTGGGGAGCATCGGCCCTCTTTGCTAAAAAGAAAGATGGTGCCTTGAGACTTTGTATCAACTACCGGAAGTTGAATCGGACTACGGTTAAGAATAAGTATCCTATGCCCCGTATAGATGATCTATTTGACCAGTTGAAGGGTTCCCGTTGTTTCTCTAAGATAGACTTGAGATCGAGTTACCACCAGTTGAGGGTCAGAGAGGAGGATATTCCGAAGACGGCATTCCGTACGCGGTATGGCCATTATGAGTTTTTGGTGATGCCATTTGGGCTTACCAATGCACCGACAGTCTTTATGGACTTGATGAACCGGATCTTCCAGGAATTCTTGGATCGTTTTGTAGTCGTCTTCGTGGACGACATTTTGATCTATTCACCTTTAGAGGAGGAGCACGAGGCACACTTGAGAGTGGTGCTCGAGTTGCTTAGAGTCCATAGGCTGTATGCCAAGTTTGGGAAGTGTGAGTTCTGGCTAGGGGAAGTCAAGTTCTTAGGCCATGTTGTATCAAGGGAAGGGGTGTCTGTTGATACATCTAAGACTGAAGCAGTGCAAGATTGGGCACAGCCTACGAGTGTGTTTGAGATCCGCAGTTTTCTGGGATTAGCTGGGTATTATCGCCGGTTTGTGAAAGATTTCTCCAAGTTAGCTTCACCGTTGACTAGACTGACTCGGAAGGGAGTCAAATTTGTATGGAGTGAGACTTGTAAAAAGTCGTTCCAAGAGCTGAAAGTTAGATTGACCACCGCTCCAGTGTTGATTATTCCGGAGAGGGGGTTGGGTTATGCGGTTTATTGTGATGCCTCACGAGAGGGTTTGGGTTGTGTGTTGATGCAAGAGGGGAAAGTAGTTGCCTATGGCTCGCGTCAGTTGAAAATTCATGAGAAGAATTACCCTACACATGATCTAGAGTTAGCAGCAGTGATCTTTGCCTTGAAAATCTGGAGGCACTACCTTTATGGCGAGAGATTCGAGGTGTTCTCGGATCATAAGAGTCTGAAGTACCTGTTTACATAGAAAGACTTGAATTTGAGGCAGAGGAGGTGGATGTAGTTTATTGAGGATTACGACTTCGAGTTGCATTATCATCCGGGAAAGGCCAATGTTGTGGCCGATACCCTTAGCAGGAAATCCATTAGTGATGTAGCTTGTGTAGCCATCTGAGAGTGGGAGATGTTGGGGGCACTTGGCGAGTTTGATTTGCATCTGGGCGAATCTGTTGAGGCTGCGACCTTGTTTTCTGTTGTTGCACAGCCTACACTTGTGACTCGAGTGTTAGAGGCACAGAGATGTGACCTTGAGGTAGAATCCCTCCGAGAGAAGATCTCCAGTGGGAAAGTTGAGAAGGGTTTGACGGTGTATCTCGACCTCACTGTGAGATATCGAGACCGTTTGTTTGTGCCGGAGTCTTGCCGAGAGGAGGTACTCCGAGAGTTTCATCATTCGCGCCTTGCGGTGCATCCGGGGGGTACTAAGATGTATCGGGATTTGGGTCGCCAGTTTTGGTGGCGGGGTATGAAGAGAGATGTGGCAATTTTCGTGTCTAAGTGCCTTACTTGTCAGCAAGTGAAGGCCGAACATCAAAGGCCAGCGGGTTTATTACAACCCTTGCCTATTACCGAGTGGAAGTGGGAGCATGCCACAATGGACTTCGTTGTAGGTCTTCCGAGAACTCAGCGGGGTAGTGATGCCATTTGGGTGGTTGTAGACCGGTTGACTAAGTCGGCGCACTTCATTCCTATGCGCGTGAGAGATTCGGTAGATCATCTTGCCGACTTGTATATTCAGGATATAGTGAGACTGCACGGGGTCCCAGTGACGATCATCTCAGATAGAGACCCTCGTTTTACTACTAGGTTGTGGCAGAGTTTGCAGAGTGCCTTGGGCACTAAGTTGACCTTTAGTACAGCTTATCATCCTCAAACTGACGGGCAGTCCGAGCGTACTATTCAAATCCTTGAGGATATGCTTCGAGGTTGTGTCCTAGACTTTAGTGGGACGTGGGAGAGGCACTTGCCCTTGGTGGAGTTTGCCTACAACAACAATTTTCAGTCTAGCATCGGTATGGCACTGTTTGAGGCTTTGTATGGCTGACCGTGTAGGTCTCTAGTTTGTTGGGCTGAGGTGGGTGATGCACCTTTGTTGGGTTCGGAATTGGTGAGGGAAATGACGGAGAAGGTTGAGCTTATCCGTAGGAGGCTTGTTACAGCCCAGAGTCGTCAGAAAATCTTATGCCGACCGTAGGAGGAGACCTTTGGTGTTTGAGGTAGGTGATCATGTCTTTCTAAAGATATCACCTAGGCGGGGATTGATGAGGTTTGGGAAGAGTAGGAAGTTATCCCCTCGGTTTATTGGTCCTTTTGAGATCCTTGAGAGGATTGGCGAGGTTGCCTATCGTTTGGCTTTGCCGCCACAGTTGTCTGGAGTTCATGACGTGTTTTATGTGAGTATGCTTCGGAAGTATGAGCCGGACCCATCACATGTACTGGATTGGACCGACTTAGAGGTAGATGAGGATGCCTCGTATGAGGAGAGACCGGTTCGGGTCTTGGATAGGCGGGATCAAGTCCTGCGTGGCAAGACCATTCCTTTGGTGAAGGTTTTGTGGAAATATCACGGAGTGGAGGAAGCCACTTGGGAACGTGAGTTGAAAGTCCGCGAGAAATATCCGGACTTGTCTGTTGATGTGTAGTCATGTATTGAGATTTTGTAATTTTAATGAACTTTAAGAACATTATGTATATGCTTAAGTTGTAAAACGTTGTGAATTTTTTGGTTTATGGATATATTGTGGAAACTTGCCTTGAAATGGAAGTTGATAATAATATTGCATATGTTGGCTATATTATAGAAATGAAGTTATATCATGAGAATTGAATATGATATGGAAATGCGAATCATGTGTGTTGAAAACTGTTAAAACGGAAAGGAAATGCATATTGTAATGTATATGTTGTGAAATGCCTCTTGATAAGAGATGGAATGACCGGTAATGGGTCAAGTTGTTTAATGTTGAAATGTAACATTGTTTAAAATGGAGAAAAACCTGTTTTTGAGAAACTTGCACTTAATTTCGGGGACAAAATTCTTTAAGGGGGGAGGTTATAGCGATCCCGGGTTTTACCCCTTGTTGCACAGTGGTCCGGACTTGAGTCCGTGGACATTAGCAGTTGTTATTCTCTTGTTTACATCCTTTCACACTTTGTTTTGAGTTATAGGATGTGTTGGGCAGGTTTATTACAGGTTGGTTGTGTCTGGGAGCCAAGTGTTGCTGCCCAGAATTCTGGACCTTCGCTTGAGCGAGAAGTTTGTCGCTTGAGTGAGAAAGCGAGCTCTTTTTTTTGGTCCTTTGCTCGAGCCAGGGTTTGGTCGCTCGAGCAAGAGGTGTGTTTTGTGTCTGGTGGGTCGAGCCAGAGTGACTTGGCTCGAGCGAGCGATTGCGTCTGGTTCTGGACCTGAGAGTTGCATTTCTTGGCCCGAGCGAGCTTTTCTTCGCTCGAGCGATCTGGTTTTTTTTCGCTCGAGCGAGCGTTCCGTCGCTCGAGCGTGCATCTGGTTGCAGACCTGTAGGTTCGAGCTGTTGGCTCGAGCGAACATTTTGTCGCTCGAGCGAGACTTTCTTGGCTCGAGCGAGGTTTTCTGTGTCTGGTCGCTCGAGCGACCGAGTCTTCGCTCGGAGCGAACCTGTTTTATATCAGCAGACAACAGCGATTTTAAACATAACATTTTCATCACTTTTCATTTTAAAACCCTAAATCTGAGACCCTCTCTCTCTAGACTTGCCTTTTCTCTAAATTTTCATCTCTTTCTAGTATGAATCTACCCTAAGTTCTTTGTTAAAAAGGTAGAGGGTGTTGAGAGCTTTGATTTAATCTGAAAATTTGGCGATTTGGAGCATTTTGGTTTTTGGTCTTCATCTCCGTTGGAGCTCAAACTTTGAGGTAGGGATACCCTACTCCTCCTTATGGACTTTGTCTTTCAATTTTAGCTTTTTGATATGTTGGGTGTTGTTGTGTAATTTTACAAAAGTTTGGGTCTTTTGTGTAATTTTACAAAAGATGGGGTTTTGTTTATAATAAACCTATATGCAAGATTGACATAGAAAAGTGAGATAGATGATGGATTATGGATGAAAATGGAACCTTAGGGTTGTTTTGTTAATTATGGGAATTTGCCCTAATTGGTTTAATAAATTAATTTGAATAATTAATTTGAGAAATGAGGAGTTGAATTGGAAATGTTGGGATTTGGAATGTATGGGATTAAAGGGTGTAGTTGGATTAATTATCACTCACCAAATTGAAATGTTGATTTTATATCCTTTTGATGCATTTATTTTCTGTTTAGAAATAACTGCTTGGGGCTATTGGTGGAGGACAGTCTTGATTGTTATAGACAATGCATGATGATTAGGCAAACGGAAACTAATTACTGGAATGTGTCATTAAGTATGATGGTTGAAAGGATACATTAACTTTAGTGTATAATAATTGTTTATATGCATTGTGTTGTGTTGGAGGAGATAGGGGATGTACTCCACGGTTTAGGGGAAGATAAGAGATGGACCTCTAAACCGGATGTTGTTTGGGAAAGATAAGGGATGGACTCCATAGATACAGCTCATATGCTTATCTACTATTACGATGATACAGCTCTTATGCTTATCTGTTGATGTGTTGGTATAGCTAATAAGCTCATCTATTGTGAAATGGGAAAATGTCTAATATGAGTTACTGTCTCATATGTGTTGATTGGCCAGGTTCTGAGTCATGGTTTAAGGATTGGGAAATGAATAAGTAATGGGAAATGAAAAGTATTATGGACTTGTATGTCATAAAACTTTAACGTGGTATAAGTGGATGTATTAGTGTTGGCTATCTATCAACTGCTAATCTTTTAGTCATTGTTCATAGCTGGTTTAGTGTATTTCTACTGGGCTGTAGCTCACCCTATATGGGAACATCATTTTCAGGTACAGATAGCATGCCACCTCCAAGGACATAGCTTGGGAGGCTAGAGGCTGTCAGACTTTTTGGATGTCATTTTTTTTCTTTTGATGTATTATATGTAAATTCAAGCCTAGGGCTTAATGTGTATATGAGTTAGTACTCATTTCTTGTAACCAAGTGTTGGCTTGGAAAGTTGTAAGCCCATGCGGCGTTTACTTTTGTTGTCAACATGTAATACTTTTTGTAAGGAAATACTCTGATGAATAGAAGGATGTTGATCTTTTATATATCAATGCATGTCAATATTGTTGAGTTTAATGTTATTATTTTGAGGGCGTTACAATGAACCATGCAATATATGACTTAATTTAACAATTAAGAGGATAAATTCCATACCTAGGTTTCTCAATTACAAGAATGAAAGCTCAATTATGCAATCAACCTTCAATTTCTCCAAGTCTCCAAGTTAAGTTTGATGAAATCAAGCCTATTCTCCTACTCTCTCTATCTCAATCGGTTTGTCTCTTAAAATGGCTGAGCAAAAGGTATGTCTAAGTGTACTCAAGCCTCAAGGTGTTGGAGAAGTGGCCCACTAAGCATGACAATTTGGTGAATAAGTCCAACTCTTGTAAATTAGCATTTTTTTTTTAAATCCAAATTAATCATACCAAATCAAATTTCAATTAAATTTATCATAAAATCACATAAATTCCAATTAGCATAAAACATTAATCAATTCCAGATTCGGCCGCCGGTAAGGCCTTCAATTTGCAGTTTAAACATAACACATGAACAGATAATTTAGCAGTCAAACAGATAGACATGCATTAAACTAATATACTCAATTAATCAGTTCATGATTCCAGTCAATCAGTCAATTAACATGCTTAATCATAGATTAGCACTAATCAGTGGTGAGGGTTGTCACAGTTAGAGCCGCCTAGATTTTCAGAGATGAAGAAAAAAACAAAGTATTTTATATTGGATGGTGCTTTATGAGTGTTTCCTTAATGATTTTAAGAGTGATCAATGGGTCTGTGAACTTCATATCAACATCATCAAGGGTTGTTTATTTTCTTTTATTTTCTAAAGACAGAGATGTTTTCGGTGAATTCCAGGAAACTTGGGCCTGAAACTTTGGTGGATTCCGGAGTGGCTCATTATCATGGATTCTACATCGGCGTTGTGGATTCAACGTTGAGCAAGACAATTCTGAGGTGAAGACAGTGGTAGAAGAGACATATAGGGATCGGTCCAATTCAGGCGTAGATTTGCTAGGTAATTGAAGGTATACTTGTGTAATTCCTTTTTGTCTTCTTAGTGGATTATTTGGTAGTTTTGGCCCATAATTTTTTTTATCACAATTAGAAGTACTCTAATTGTGATTTTTTCACGTTAAATCATTGTGTCGATTTATCTTTGATTGTTTGATTAGGATTGTTATTTACTATTTAAAATTGATATATAATTACAAATCAATATTTCAGAGATTTTTAAGATTTTTCAACAATCAAAGTGTTAGTGTGTGATAATAATAGAGCTTGGAATTTGAAACCTTACATGTTCTTCAAGGTCGGGGTATATTTCATAAAGTAATGCTAGCGACTCTAAAAATTTTACCAAATGTTTTACATACGTGAGATCCACACAATGTGGGTTCTATGTGAATCTCACACCTATGTGAGACATTTAGTAGAATTTTTGAGATTTCTAGTATTTTTGTATTGCATATTACTAGTGTTAAGCCATGCTATGCACGTGAATTTATAAATTAAGAAAAATATTATAATTATCTTGAAGTAATTTAATATTTTATCTTGTGGAATACATGAAATTTATAAGTTAACTTTTATATTTATAACTTTTTAAATTATTAGTTTTAAAAAAATTAAAATATATATATATATATAAATTTATGTAGTGCAATTTTGATAATTTGTATTAAAAAAAGTTAAACCTGATTAAATGAGATTAAATGAGTTATGACATACCTTTTCTTGTTATGAAAATATACAAATTTAAAAGTTATAATTAAGACAAATATACAATTTTATTATTAAATGTGAAGTGAAGTGATATTTAACAATAATTAATATTATATTTTTATTATTAATCTAATAATTTAAGTTACGTTTCTTTTAATTTCAATTTCATAACTAAAAATACATTATGAATATAATACACATACGAAATAAGAAGGTTTCAAAATACTTTCAAACTTTCATCATTTTCTTTTAATTTTTTTTAATCTAATTTGAATAAATTTTTTGATTTGATATGAATTACTTTAATTTTTTTCATTAAATTTTTATCAATTTTTAAAAGAATTTTCATTATTATCCCAATTTTTTTTTATTTCACCAATTTTGATAGAAAAAACAATACTTTTCAACGTTTCATCTTTTTAAATTTTTATCAAATTTTAATTTGATAAAAAAAAATTAATTGAAGATTCTCTTAATTAGAATTATAGTAAAATAATATCTTAAAATAGTCAAAGTTTGAGTATGTGATTGATTGAAATGTATAATTTAATTAATTCTCTTCTTATATTTGTATAAAAATTGACACTTATGACTGCATCATTATAAGTCAGATTATGAAAAAAAAAATTGAGGTGTCAAACATTTTTCATTTGTAAATATCCTACATATTAAAAAAAGAAAAAAAATATGTAACTTTTAGATATGTATTTATCAGTTTTGTTTTATGGATATAAACAATTGATGTTTCAATTTAAAAAATTTAAAAGTAAAAAGAAAATAGATTGAATTTCTTAGAGATAAAAGAAGTCATCTAATTCTTCCATATACTATTTAAGATAGGCTATTTAATCACATAAAAAATAGAAATTATATTTAGAGATTATCCTTATATATTATGTTATTATATACAATTATAGTTGTAACAAATTAACTATAATGTATATGAAAAGTTATATTAAGTTTTCGTTTTCAATTGATTAAATTATAATTAACAAACTAATAAATAGCAGTAATGGTATAATGGGATAAAAAGAGTGTAAAAATAAAATAACACAATAATATTTAAAAGTTTTAAATTTACCTAGTTATACAAAAATCTAATGTTATAGTAAAATATTGAATTTTCAATAAATTTTCACATTTACTATAAAATAAAATGACAATAAAAAATAAAAAATCTCATACTCATTTTTTTTTACTTCAATTTTATGGTCTTTATTGAAGAAAACAAAATCCGATCAAAATCCTTGGCACAGAACGGACATAGATACTTCTATTGCAACCATAATCACCAATAATTCTTCTCCACCATGCAAACCTGTAAACAAACACATAAAACTCACTAAAACTAAAACCAAAACCAAACCAACAGCGGAAAAAAAATAATCACATAAGGAAAAAAAATAAAATTAAAAAACAAATAAATTTATGGAGTAGGAGAATGTTATTTCTAACAACTTAGACCTCACCTAACCCAATCCATTAGCCCCTTTGCCAGTGCCCGCGAAGTCTAGGAGTTGAGATGACTAATCAAATTATTCTTTAAATGAGACTTGAAAATTGATTAATTTGTCTTATTAAGTTATTTAAAATTTTGATATATATACATCAGAAAAATAGATAATTATATTACTAAATCATAATTCAAATTTAGATATTGTCAGATTTTTTTTAGATTCATATCGAAATTATTATCTTTTTTATTTTTATGTGGTTTCTATTTGTTTTTTTTTTTTAATTTATTTAAGATGGAGTTGGGGTTTCTATTTTTTTTAATTTAATTTATCTGTAGTATCTATTTGTTTCTAATTATTATTATTTTAATTTATGGATTTCAAATGGAAAGATAACATAAATATTTCATAATCTCTCCATCCTAATCTCTCTCACCGATTTTCAAAAAAAAATATTAAACTTGTCTTCCTTTTCTCTTCCTCAAAAAATCATATAATATTTTTTATGAAAGTTATGGATATCTATCTATATCTTATATATTATATTATAACATAACCAAAAGAACAAAAAACCAAAAAAAAAAAAAAAAAAAACTAAAATCAGATATATAAACAGATAAAATTAATAAATTTGATTTTTATTTATTCAGTCAAAATCTTTCTTTTGCCTCTCATTATCCAATTTTAAATTTTAAAAATCTTTAAAGTTTATCTAAACAAATATAATTTGAAAATAACTCCCACCATCATACTTTAAATCAATAAAACTCACATGTGTATCACATATCTAACTCACTAAAATAATTAAATAAATAAATCAGTCAATAGTTTTTTTTAATCTATTTTATAAATTGAGAAATCAATAATTTTAGAAAAATGATTAATTTATCCAATTAAGTGATTTAAAATTTTGATGGATATACATCAAAAAAATAAATAATTATATTACTAAATCATAATTCAAATTTAGATATTGTTATATTTTTTTGAGATCCATATCTAAATTCTTATCGTCTTTATTTTTATATGGTTTCTATTTTTTCTTTAGTTTATTTTAGGTGGAGTTGTGGGTTTCTATTTTTAAAAAAAAAAATTAATTTATCTGTGGTTTCTATTTGTTTTTAATTATTATTATTTAGGTAATTTATTATGCGAGTTAAATATGTGAGTTTTATTAATTTAAAGTATGATAGTGAGAGATATTTTCAAACCATATTTGGTTAGATAGACTTTATAGATTTTTAAATTTTAAAATTGGATATTGAGAGGCAAAAGAAATATTTTAACTGAATAAATAAAAATCTAATTTATTAATTTTATCTATTTGAATGTAACGCCCTCAAAATAAATACATATAACTCAATCATTCATGATATCCATAGACATAAGAAAATAAAATATATTCATCCATCAGAGTATTCTTTACAAAAAGTATTACATGTTGACAACAAAAGTAAATGCCCTACGGGCTTACAAACTTTCCAAGTCAACACTTGGTTTCAACAAAAGAGAGTTCTAACTCTTAACAGATTAAACCCTTGGCTTGAATTACATGTAATACAAAAGATAACTACAAAAATGACCCTTCAATTTCTAAACCTCCCAAGCTACATCCTTGGAGGCGGCATATCACCTGTACCTGAAAATGATGTCCCATATAGGGTGAGCCAAAACCCAGTAGAGATACGCTAAACATAATATGAGAATTAACTAAAACATTAACATTTGATAAATATTTAACTCATATAAATCAACGTACATCTCTTCCATAACCAATCCATAGTCACAACCATATTTCAATCCATTTCCGTTTCATTATCCAATCCAATTCATAGATATAGTTCTTTCTTTATCCGAACAATTCAAAATGAGATTACAACTCATACTATCAACACTTCAATCATAATCAATTTAAAATGAGATTACAACTCATATTATTAACACTTTAATACTTCAATTCAAAATGAGACTACAACTCATATTATTAACACTTTAATACTTCAATTCATCTACATTATGCAAACATAATTAAGATTTCTGGACTTTCACCCTGGACACTCCGGCCAGCTTAGTTATCAATGGAGTCCATCCCCTATCTCCTCCCAAACCATGGAGTACATCTCCTATCTCCTCCAAAACAGGATATATATGCAATGTATTTAAACGATTTATCATATACAATGATCAACTCAGGCACATATTCAATGTGTTAATTCAACCGTCATGTGCAATGACATAATTCAAGTGATTAGTTTCAATTCACCTAATCATCATGCAGTGTCTACAACAATCAAGACTATCCTCCACTGATAGCCCAAAAACAGTTATTTCTAAACAAATAATAAATTTATCAAACAGATAAATTATTAACATTTCCATAGGTGAGTGATTAATCAATCCAACTACACCATTCAAAATCATAATTTCCCAATTTCATGATTTTCAACTCACTTTCATATTTCCACAATTACCAAATTAATTATACAAATTAATCAATTACATTTAATTAGGGCACTTTTCCCTTTTTTTTTCAACTTTAGTCCTAAGGCTCAATTTCCTCAATTTTATACTAATAATCCCATTTTCCAAGGTCTCACATACACATGGAACACCACATTAACAAACCCCTCTTTTATAATTTCAATTTCAAAAAAAAAAAAACCTAACTCCCCAAAATTTTCATATTTCACCATTTATACAAAATGACTAAAATTTATGTTAAAACTCATAAGAATGAGTAGTTTATTCCTACCTCAAAAGGAGAAACCCAAAGGAGACGAAGATGAAGACTCCAGATGATCCAAATCCAAGGATTTTCGGATCAAAACGAAACCCACGCAATACTCTAGCTTTCTTACAAAGGGATTAGGGTAGAAAACTCAAAGAACATGGAGTATTTGTAAAGAGAGAGTGTCTTTAGAGAGAGAGGCCGCCAGATCTAGGGTTTGAGATGAAAAGAGGATCAAAAGTGAAGTATAGAACTGCTGCTGTGATCTGATATATGCGAGGCTCGTTCGAGCGAAGAAGTGGTCGCTCGAACGACCAGACACAAAAGAACCTCGTTCGAGCTCAAGAAGCGTCGCTCGAGCGAACAATGCGAAGCTTCAGGTCTGCAACCCAGAAGCACGCTTGAGCGCAGGACTCCTTGCTCGAGTGAAGAAACACAAAACATAGAGCTCGCTGGCTCGAGCGACAAAAGCCTCGCTCGAGCGAAGAATACCAACCTTTAGGTCCAATCTAGACGCAGATACACGCTCGAGCGCAAGGGTTCTCGCTCGAGCCAAGAGACACACTACTCAAAGCTCGCTCGAGCGAAGGAACTAAAACACAGAGCTCACTCGAGCGACAAAAGCCTTGTTCAAGCGAAGAAACCAAAATCTGGACAGCAACCAATTGTTTCAAAACACACTCAACCTGTTTCAAACTCACCAAACACATCCCAAAACTCAAATACAAATAATTAAAGGACGAAAATGCGATATAGGTAACAACAAACATCCACGGAATCGAGTCCGGAATACAGTAAACAATGGAGGAAAAACCGGGATCGCTATATTGAATATTTGATTTTTAATTTTTTGTTGTTGTGTTATAACATAATATATAAGATATAGATAGATACCCACAATTTTCATAAAAAATATTATTTGATTTTTTGGAGGAGAGAAAAGAAATGTAGGTTTTAATATAAATATATATATTTTTTGAAAATTGGTGAGAGAGATTGTGAAATATTTCTGTTATCTTCCCATTTGAAATCCATAAATTAATGAATAATTATTATTTCTAAAATAATTAAATAAATAAATCAGCCAATACGTTTTTTTAATTTATTTTATAAATTGAAAAATTGATAATTTTAGAATGAAAGTTTGGAGCTCTTAGGAGGCTTCTCATTAAAAACCTCCTTTTCCTTATCTATCTCCTAGTGGTAACTCGTGTTATGCACGGAACTTTATAAATTAAAAAAAAAAATCATTATAATTATCTTGAAATAATTTAATATTTTATCTTGCGGCATACATGAAATTTATAAGTTAACTTTTATGTTTATAACTTTTGAAATTATTAGTTTTAAAAAAATTGATATATATATATATATATTTAGTGCAATTTTGATAATTTGTATTTGAAAAAAGTTAAACCTGATTAAATGAGATTTACTGAGTTATGACATACCTTTTCGTGTTATGAAAATATACAAATTTAAAAGTTATAATTAAAACAAATATATAATGTTATTATTAAATATGAAGTGAACTGATATTTAACAATAATTAATATAATGTTTCTATTATTAATCCAATAATTTAAGTTACATTTCTTTTGATTTCAATTTCATAACTAAAAATACAATACGAATATAATACACACACGGATTTTTAGTCTTTATGAATAAGAAGGTTTCAAAATATTTTCAATTTTCGTCATTTTCTTTTAATTTTTTTTATCTAACTTGATTTTAAATTTGAATAAAAATTTTGATTTGATATGAATTACTTTAACTTTTTCATTAAATTTTTATCAATTTTTAAAAGAACTTTCATTCTTATCCCTATTTTTTTTTTCTTTTCACCAATTTTGATGGAAAAAACAATAATTTTCAATGTTTCATTTTTTTAATTTTTTATCAATTTATAATTTGATAAAAAAAATATATTAAGGTTGAAGATTCTCTTAATTGGAATTATAGTGAAATAACATCTTGAAATAGTCAAAATTTGAGTATGTAATTGGTTGAAATGTATAATTTAGTTAATTCTCTTCTCATATTTGTATAAAAATTGACACTTATGACTACATCATTATAAGTTGGATTATGGAAAAAAATTTGGGATGTCAAACATTTTCCATTTATAAATATCCTACATATTAAAAAATGGAAAAAAAAAAATATGTGTAACTTTTTGATATGTGTTTATCAGTTTTGTTTTATGGATATAAACAATTGATATTTTAATTTAAAAAATTGAAAAGTAAAAAAAAAATAGATTGGATTTTTTAGAGATAAAAGAAACCATCTAACTCTTCTATATACTATTAAGATAGACTATTTCAATTTAAAAAATTAAAAAGTAAAAAAAAAATAGATTGGGTTTTTTTGAGATAAAAGAAACCATCTAATTCTTCTATATACTATTACGATGGACTATTTTAATCACATAAAAAAATATAAATTATATTTAGAAATTATCCCTATATATTATGCTATTATATACAACTATAGCAGTAACAAATTAACTATAATTAAGCTTTCACTTTCAATTAATTGAATTATAATTAATAAACTAACAAATAACAGTAATGGTCTAATGGGATAGAAAAAGAATAAAAATAAAGAACACAATGATATTTAAAAGTTTTAAATTTATATAGTTATACAAAAATCTAATGTTATAGTAAAATCTGTAATTCTCAATAAATTTTCACATTTTTTATAAAATAAAATGACAAAAAAACATAAAAAAAATTTGATATATATATATATTTACTTCAATTTTATGGTCTTCATTGAAGAAAACAAAATTCGATCAAAATCATTGGCATGGAATGGACATAGATGCTTCGATTGCAACTATAATCACCAATAATTCTTCTCTACCATGCAAACCTGTAAACAAACGCATAAATCTCACTAAAACCAAAACCCAAAGCAAACTAACAGTAGAGAAAGAGAAACACACAGGGAAAAAATAAAATTAAAAAATAAATAAATTTATAGAGTTGGAAAATGTTACTTCCAATAACTTAAATCTCACCTAACCCAATCCGTTTGCTCCTCTGCCAGTGCCCGTGAAATTTAAGAGTTGGGATAACTAATTAGATTATTTTTTAAATAAAATTTGAAAGTTGATTAATTTGTTTCATTAAGTGATTTAAAATTTTGATATGTATACATCATAAAAATAGATAATTATATTACTAAATCATAATTCAAATTTAGATATTGTCATAATTTTTTAGATCTATATCTAAATTTTATCTTTTTTTATTTTTGTGTGGTTTTTATTTGGGGGTTTTTTTTTTCAATTTATTTAAGATGGAGTTGTGGGTATCTATTTTTTTTTTAAAATTTAATATATCTATGGTTTCTATTTTTTTTAATTATTATTTAGGTAACTTATGATGTGAGTTAGATTTATGATAAACATGTGAGTTTTATTGATTTAAAATATAATGGTTGGATATATTTTCAAATTAGATTTGTTTAGATAAACTTTAAAGATTTTTAAAATTTAAAATTGGATATTGAGATGCAAAAGAAAGATTTTAACTAAATAAATAAAAATCAAATTTATTAACTTTATCTTTTTATATATCTGATTTTTTGTTTTTTGTTTTGTTTTGTTATGTTATAATATAATATATAAGATATAGATAGATATCTACAAATTTCATGAAAAATATTATCTAATTTTTTGGGGGGAAAAAAGAAGGAAGGTAAGTTTTAATATTTTTTTTTAGAAATCGGTGAGAGAGATTATGATGGAAAGATTATGAAATATTTTTGTTATTAAATAAATAAATCAGTCAATAGTTTTTTTAATCTATTTTATAAATTAAAAAACAATAATTTTAGAAAATTGATTAATTTGTTCTATTAAGTTATTTTTTGATAGATATACATCAAAAAAATAGATAATTATATTACTAAATCATAATTCAAATTTAGATGTTATATCTTTTTGAGATCCATAGCTAAATTCTTATCTTCTTTATTTTTGTATGTAACCATAGTGTATAGGAGTAATTGAAAATGGTGCTACAGTAATTATAAGAGAAGTCAAAAGGGTTTGTTTTAATCTATTTTATAAATTAAAAAATAATAATTTTAGAAAATTGATTAATTTGTCCCATTAAGTGATTTTTGATAGATATACATCAAAAAAATAGATAATTATATTACTAAATCATAATTCAAATTTAGATGTTATATCTTTTTGAGTTCCATATCTAAATTCTTATCTTCTTTATTTTTGTGTGTAACCATAGTGTATAGGAGTAAATGAAAAGGATGCTGCAATAATCTATACTATATATTAAGCAAAATGGAGTTTTTAACCCCCAAGGCCTGTGGGAGCTTCAATATGCCAATCATAATTTTCTAATTTTCTGTTTTTTTTAAAAAAAAATTAACCTCAGCATTTATTAACTTCTCTCAACCCACAAGACTTTTTGATTTCTCTCACAATTACTGCAGTACCTTTTCCAAAACAAATAATTTATATATTAAAAAAAATTTAAAACAAATATAAATATCTATATCTATATCTATATCTATAGCTATCTATTTATTTATATCTATTTCTAACCCACAAGTTTTGTGGCAGTTCCAATATCTGAACCTTAATTTCTTAATTTTTTTGATTTTTTTTTAAAAAAAAACTTAGCACTTATTAAATTCTTCAAAGTCTTTTTAACTTCTCCAATCTATACTATATATTAAGCAAAAGGGGGTTTTTAACCCCCAAGGCCTATGAGAGCTTCAATATCCCAATCTGAATTTTCTATATTTTTTATTTTTTATTTTAAAAAAAAAAACTCAGCATTTATTGATTTAGTCAAAATCCCCTGATCAGCATTTATTAATTTTTTTCAATCCACATGTCTTTCTACATAACTGCATTTATTGATTTGGTCAAAATTTCCTAATCAGTATTTAAAATCCCCTCATACAAATAATTATAGATACAATCCGTGTATAGTTACTGCAATACCATTTTCAACTTCTCCCATACACTATGGTTAGTGATAAGATTATTAAATTATTTTTATAAAAAAATCTTTAAAAACAAAATTTATATATTAAAAAAAATCTAAAACAAATATAGATATCTATAATTATCCCGTGCATAGCACGGGTGATAGGCTAGAATTAGAACTTTACTTTTAACCCCCAAGGCCTGTTCTTAAATAAATAAATTAAATAAATCAGTCAATAGTTTTTTGTGATTAAATAAATAAATCAGTCAATAGTTTTTTTAATCTATTTTGTAAATTAAAAATCAATAATTATGGAAAATTAATTAATTTGTCCCATTAAGTGATTTAAAATTTTGATAGATATACATAATAAAAAATACATAATTATATTATTAACTCATAATTTAAATTTAGATGTTATATCTTTTTGAGATCTATAGCTAAATTCTTTCTCTTTTTTTTTTTTTTTTTTTGTGTGTAACCATAGTGTATGGGAGAAATTAAAAATGATGTTGCAATAATTATAAAAAAAGTCAAAAGGGATTGTGGGTTGGGAGAAATCAATAAATGCTAAGGTTGGGTTGGGAGAAGTCAATAAATGCTGAGATTTTTTTTTTAAAATCAAAAATTGGTAAATTAAAAATCAATAATTTTGGAAAATTGTATTTTTTTTTCAATTTATTTAAAATGAAGTTGTGGGTATCTTTTTTTTTTTAATTTAATTTAATAAATAAAGAATTAACCTCAGCATTTATTAATTTCTCTCAACCCACAAGACTTTTTGACTTCTCTCATAATTACTGCAGTACCTTTTCAAAACAAATAATTTGTATATTAAAAAAAATTTAAAACAAATGTAAATATCTATATCTATATTTATCTATTTATTTATATCTATCTCTAACCCACAATTTTTGTTAGGGTTCCAATATTCCAATCTAAATTTCTTGATTTTTTGATTTAAAAAAAAAAACCTTAGCATTTATTAATTTCTCACAATCCCCAAGCCTTACCCTTATAATAATACTTTAATGCATTAAGAATAAGTATAAAAAAAAATTCATTGAAAAGTCCAACATATATGAATTCCTTAAAAAGTCTCAATACATATGATTATTATATCTCATAATAACACTTTAATGCATTAAGAACAAGCATAAAAAAAATTCCTTAAAAAATGCAACACATATAATTATTATCAAAATATTAAACTTTAATATAATATAAAAAAACAAGACATTTAATTCATTGAAAAGTCCAACACATGATTATTATCAAAATATTAAACTTTAATATAATATAAAAAAGAAAAAAAAAAAGACATTTAAAAATCATAATTCACATATATATCCCTGATCAGCATTTATTACATTTTTTTTCAATCCACGTGTCTTTCCACATGCTTACATTTATTGATTTGGTCAAAATTCTCTAATCAGCATTTAAAATCCCCTCATACAGATAATTATAGATACAATCCGTGTATAGTTACTGCAGTACCATTTTCAACTTCTCCCATGCACTATGATTAGTGATAAGATTGTTAAATTATTTTTATAAAAAATCTTAAAAAACATAATTTATATATTAAAAAGTTTTTAACCCTCAAGACCTGTGGGAGTTTCAATATCTCAATCTGAATTTTCTAAATTTTTTATTAAAACAAAAAAAAAAACTCAGCATTTATTGATTTGGTCAAAATCTCTTAATTAGCATTTATTAACTTTTCTCAATCCACATGTCTTTCCACATGCCTGCATTTATTGATACAATCCACTGATCAGCATTTAAAATCCCCTCATACAAATAAGAAAAATGTTTGAGGGCCACAAAAACAGTGGCTCAAATGGCTCAAAACTGCCAAAACGACGTCGTTTTGACAGTTTTGAGCCATTTGAGCCACTGTTTTTAACCCCCAAGGCCTGTGGTGCAATATAGATATCTATAGTTTTTAACCCCCAAGGCCTGTGGGAGGTTCAATATGCCAATCCTAATTTTCTAATTTTTTGATTTTTTTTTAAAAAAAAAAAATTAACCTCAGCATATTTATTAACTTCTCTCAACCCAAAATTTTTTTTGACTTCTCTCATAATTACTGCAGTACCTTTTCCAAAACAAATAATTTGTATATTAAAAAAAAGTTAAAACAAATATAAATATCTATATCTATATCTATATCTATCTATTTATTTATATCTATCTCTAACTCACAAGTTTTGTGGGAGTTCCAATATCTGAACCTTAATTTCTTAATTATTTTGATTTTTTTTTAAAAAAGAAAAACTTAGCACTTATTAAATTTTTCCAAGTCTTTTTAACTTCTCCAATACACACATTCTTTTTAACTTTTCATATACCTATTGCAAACAGTGAGTTTCCTTTTTGTTTTTTCCTTCTTGACTTCTCACTTCTACAGTTTCAACTTCAGTGACCACGTATGCAAACAGTAAGTCTTCTTTTTGCTTTCTCCTTCTTGACTTTTCCTTTTGTTTGTTGTTTTAATATTGTAGTTAGATAGCGCATAAAAATATTTGTGATTTGTCTAGCGATTAAAAAATTATAATTTGATTTTTTAATATGATTGAAGTTAGATAAATATAAACCCTCACAAAGAGAAAAATGTGATTATAATTAGTTGAATGATTTTTTTTTTAATATGATTGTAGTTAGTTTAATAGTTCTTTTTTTCATTTATTTATTTTATTATGGGAAAACTGTGATGTGATTGTAGTTTGTTCAATGGCTCTTTTTTTTAATATGATTGTACGAGGCATCCTCATCTACCTCTAAGTCGGTCCAATCCAACACATGTGATGGATCCGGCTCATACTTCCGAAGCATACTCACATGAAACACGTCATGAACCCCGGATAACTGTGGCGGCAAAGCTAAACGATAAGCAACCTCGCCAACCCTCTCAAGAATCTCAAAAGGACCAATAAACCGAGGGGATAACTTCCCACTCTTCCCAAACCTCATCAAACCCCGTCTAGGTGATATCTTCAGAAACACATGATCACCCATCTTAAACTCCAATGGTCTTCTCCTACGGTCAGCAGAAGATTTCTGACGACTCTGGGCTGTAACAAGCCTCCTACGGATAAGCTCAACTTTCTCCGTCGTCTCCTTAACCAACTCCGGACCCAACAAAGGTGTATCACCCACCTCGGCCCAACAAACTGGAGACCAACAGGGTCGGCCATACAAGGCCTCAAACGGTGCCATACCGATACTAGACTGAAAACTGTTGTTGTAGGCAAACTCTACCAATGGTAAGTGCCTCTCCCACGTCCCACTGAAATCAAGGACACAACCCCGAAGCATATCCTCGAGGATCTGAATAGTACGCTCGGACTGCCCGTCAGTCTGAGGATGATAAGCTGTACTAAAGGTCAACTTAGTACCCAAGGCACCCTGCAAACTCTGCCACAACCTAGCAATAAAACGAGGATCTCTATCTGAGACGATCGTCACTGGGACCCCGTGCAACCTCACTATGTCCCGAATATACAAGTCGGTAAGATGATCTACTGAATCTCTCACGCGCATAGGAATGAAGTGCGCCGACTTAGTCAACCGGTCTACAACCACCCAAATAGCATCACTACTCCGCTGAGTCCTCGGAAGACCTACAACGAAGTCCATAGTGACATGCTCCCACTTCCACTCGACAATAGGCAAGGGTTGTAACAAACCCGCTGGCCTCTGATGCTCGGCCTTCACTTGCTGGCAAGTAAGGCACTTAGACACGAAAACTGCCACATCTCTCTTCATACCCCGCCACCAAAACTGGCGACCCAAATCCCGGTACATCTTAGTACCTCCCGGATGCACCGCAAGGCGCGAATGGTGAAACTCTCGGAGTACTTCCTCTCGGCAAGACTCCGGTACAAACAAACGGTCTCGGTATCTCACACTCAGGTCGGGATACACTGCCAGACCCTTCTCAACCTTCCCACTGGAGATCTTCTCTCGGAGGGATTCTACCTCAAGGTCACCTCTCTGTGCCTCTAACACTCTAGTTACAAGCGTAGGCTGCGCAACAACAGAAAACAAGGCCGCAGCCTCAACGGATTCGCTCAAAAGCAAATCAAACTCTCCAATGGCCCCCAACATCTTCCACTCCCGGATGGCTACACAAGCTACATTACTAATGGATTTTCTGCTAAGGGCATCGGCCACAACATTGGCCTTCCCCGGGTGATAATGCAACTCGAAGTCGTAATCCTCAATGAACTCCATCCACCTCCTCTGCCTCAAATTCAAGTCTTTCTGTGAAAACAGATATTTCAGACTCTTATGATCCGAGAATACCTCGAATCTCTCACCATAAAGGTAGTGCCTCCAGATTTTCAAGGCAAAGATCACAGCCGCTAACTCTAGATCATGCGTAGGGTAATTCTTCTCGTGAATTTTCAACTGACGTGAGCCATAAACTACCACTTTCCCCTCTTGCATCAACACACAACCCAAACCCTCTCGTGAGGCATCACAATAGACTGCATAACCCAACCCTCTCTCCGGAATAATCAAGACCGGAGCGGTGGTCAGTCTAACTTTCAACTCCTGGAACGACTTTTCACAAGTCCCACTCCATACAAAGCTGACTCCCCTCCGAGTCAATCTGGTCAACGGTGAAGCTAACCTGGAGAAATCCTTCACAAACCGGCGGTAATACCCAGCTAATCCCAGAAAACTGCGGATCTCAAACACACTCTTAGGCTGTGCCCAATCTTGCACTGCCTCAGTCTTGGATGTATCAACAGACACCCCTTCCCCGGAAACCACATGGCCTAAGAACTTGACTTCCCTTAGCCAAAACTCACACTTCCCAAACTTGGCATACAGCCTATGGGCTCTAAGCAATTCAAGCACCACTCTCAAGTGTTCCTCGTGCTCCTCCTCTGAAGGTGAATAAATAAGGATGTCGTCCACAAAGACGACTACAAAACGATCCAAGAATTCCCGGAAGATCCGGTTCATCAAGTCCATAAAGACTGCCGGTGCGTTGGTAAGCCCAAATGGCATTACCAGAAACTCATAATGGCCATACCGCGTACGAAATGCCGTCTTCAGAATATCCTCCTCCCTGACCCTCAACTGGTGGTAACCCGATCTCAAATCTATCTTAGAGAAACAACGGGAACCCTTTAACTGGTCAAACAAATCATCTATACGGGGCATAGGGTACTTATTCTTAACCGTAACCCGATTCAACTTCCGGTAGTCAATACACAATCTCAAGGCACCATCTTTCTTCTTAGCAAAGAGTGCCGGCGCTCCCCACGGTGAAACACTAGGGCGAACAAAGCCCTTATCTAGCAATTCCTGGAGCTGAACTTTCAACTCAACCAACTCTGCTGGAGCAAAACGGTAAGGTGCCATAGAAATCGGCGCCGTGCCGGGCACTAAATCAATAGAGAATTCAATCTCTCGGTGAGGTGGCAAATCAACAAGGTCCTCGGGAAAAACATCCGAGTACTCACAAACTACCCTCGGCAACACAATCTGGGTCTCATCACACTCACCACTCTCAAAGCTAGCAAGTAGACCACTAAGCTCATTCCGCCCTCGCGGGCCATACCCCGGTGGCACAATACTACCAACCCGGTCTCCCAAGAAATGGAAATACTCCCCGCTCACGGTACAACAAGTAACCCTCTGGCGGTAGCAGTCAATAACAGCTCGGTATGACGATAACCAGTCCATACCCAAAATAACATCAAAGCCCTTCATGGGCATGACTACAAAAGGAAACGGAAGCCTATGATCATCAACCTCTATATCACAACCTCTACACCCGTGTTTCAAAATCAACTCACCCCCAATAGGTGACACTACGCAAATAGGAGATGCTAACAGTGCTAACTCCAATTCCAACACAGATGCAAATGCAGCAGATACAAAAGAATGAGACGCACCCGTATCAATCAATACACTAGCAACCGAATTGCAAAACAGAAAGGTACCTCTCACTACTGATGGAGCCGGTACAAGGTCCTGCGCGGTAACAGCATACACGCGCCCTGTAGGCCCCTGATCCACCTGTTCGCCTCTTGGAGCATAGGACTGCTGCACTGACTGGGACGACGAAGCCCCCGGATTGGCCCTCGAGGCCTGCATAGACTGAGCTGGCTGAAATCCATGCGTCTGTCTAGAACCAGACGCTCCTGAAGTGGCACTCAACCGTGGGCAAAACCTTTTCATGTGCCCAGGCTGTCCACACTGAAAACAAGACAAGGGCTGCCCCCTGCCCGAACTCTGACTCTGTGGTCTAGCTGACGAAGAAGCAGCTCTCTGACCCCCGCCCTTCTGCGGGCAAACTGAAGCTTTGTGACCCGGCTGGCCACACTTGAAACAGGTGAACTCTCCCTGACTACCCCTCCCGGAGCCTGCACTCGGTACTGGGAAAGTCGACCTAGCCAAACCACCCTGGGACTGCTGAGGGTTATAACCCCTCTGCCTCCTACCATCACCCTGTCCCTCTTGGCCCCTCTTGGAGCCTCCATGTTTCTCCTCCTCTCCCTCCTGCATCATCAGCTCCATATGAGCTGCAGCATCCACCAAATGCCTGTAATCTCGAATGTAGGGTCCACCAACTTTCAACTTGAGATCCCATCTCAACTTCCGCTCAAACTCGTAGCAACGGCGCTCCTCTGTCACCACAAGTTCAGGTGCAAACCTGGACAAGCTAGTAAATGTAGCCTCAAACTCGGCTACAGACAAACCCTCCTGCTTAAGCCGGCTAAACTGATCCCTCAGCCTCTCTCTAGCCACAGCAGATAAAAACCTCTCCTGGAAAGCATTCACAAACGCCTCCCAAGTACCACCAATACGAGCTTTCTCATACTTCCACCATTGACCCGCATCTCCCTTCAGCTGGAAGGATGCCAAGGTCACTTTCAATGCTCCGTCCTCAATGCCTAGCATCTCGAACGTTTTACTCATCTGTTCTAGCCACTCGTCTGCCTTCAGTGGCTCCTTAGGATCCCCAACAAACTCCTCCGGGTTAGACCGGAAGAACTCCCTCTTCAAGAAGGAAGGCCCTGCCTCAGCTGCCTGATTCCCTGCTCTGAGAATACCCAGAGCCCCTGCTATCTCCTGGGCCAAGGCACTCATGGCCTGCTGACCCGCTGGTTCGGCCACATTGGCCTGACCAACCCCCTCCTGAACTGCCGGAATCTCCTCCGGTAATGGCACCTCCTGCCTCCTAGGCCTACCACGCCTACCACCTCTTGCTTGTCCTGACATCCTAATAAAGGTAACACAGAACGTTAGCACATTCATAAACGTGCCAAAACTAAACACTCACGTCCTAATGCATGGACAACTGTAATTCATTCCACGTAAGCACATAAACACATAAGCACTTACGAATTTCATTTCCGGATAATGATAGTCCCAAGGCGTTACTAGAGTACCGGTTAGAAACAGCATTGATCAAGTGCCTTTCCAACAAGACTTCCAGAAACCCAAAGATCCAATCAACATCCTAGAAATTAAATCCCATACCCAAATAATCACATAAGCATGTTATCACATAAGCATAACAGTACACTTAAGTCTCTATTAAGCGAGACAAACCCATTGTGATCCTAATCACTTCCCACGTACCCAAAGTATTCGAACCCGGTACGCTCTGATACCAAGTTGTAACGCCCTCAAAATAATAACATTAATCCCAACAATATAGACATGCTATGATATATAAAAGGTCCACATCCTTCCATTCATCAGAGTTTTATTACATAAAGTATCACATGTTAACAACAAAAGCAAATGCCCTAAGGGCTTACAGCTTTCCAAGTTAACACTTGGTTACACAAAAGTAGAGTGCTAACTCATTTACACATAAAGCCCTTGGCTTGAATTTACATGTAATACAACAAAAGGAAAGACAACCAAAAAGTCTGTCCGCCACTAGCCTCCCAAGCTAAGTCCTTGGAGGTGGCATGCTTCCTGTACCTGAAAATGATGTTCCCATATATGGTGAGCCACAGCCCAGTAGAAATATACTAAACCAATTATGAACAATGACTAAAAGATTAACAGTTGATAGATGGTCAACACTTTTACATTCATTCATAACATAACACAATTCCAAGACACTTAAGTCTATATTCCCTTTCATTTCCGTTTATTCCCTTTTACTTGCCATTTCATAACCTTGGCTCAGAACCTGGCCAAACATCACACATGAGACAAACACTCATGCCAACACTTTTCACTTCATCAAAGATAACCATAACAGTTATATCAATACTTCCAACGACAAGCATATCCGCTCTGTCAATACATTTCTAGATAAGCATACCCGCTCTATCTACGGAGTTCATCCCCTATCTCCTCCCAACAACATCCGGTTTAGAGGTCCATCCCCTATCTTCCCCTAAACCGTGGAGTACATCCCCTATCTCCTCCAACACAACACAATGCATATAAACAACAATTATATACATCACAAATCAACACAATTAATTATCCAAATTAATCAATCAATGTAATTAGGGCATTCTCCATAATTAACATCACAACCCTTAGGTTCCAATTTCCTTAATGTTTCAACATTAATTCCATGTTTCTATACTAAACATGCTTCTAGGTTTATCATAGATGAAAACCCCCAACTTTTGTAAAATTACACAATGGCCCAAAGTTTCCCAAAATCACACAACAACTTCCAACATATCAAATGCTAAAATTTAAAGACAAAACTCATAAAGAGGAGTAGGATATCCCTACCTCAAAGAATGAGTTCCAAAGGAGAAGGACCCAAAACCAAAATGCTCCAAACACCAAACTATTCGGATCAAAAGAACGCCCTCGACGATCTACACCCTTTTTGTGAAGACCAAAGGTGAGCAAAACACCCTAACTAGATCAATACTAAGAGAGAAGGTAAGGTTCTTGAGTGAGAAGCTCTGAAAATGGCGTTTTGGGTAAAGTAAGAGAGAGAAGATAAGTCAAAAAGTGATTTAAAATGCCCAGTCCCACTCAGTTATACGACAGGTCCGCTCGAGCGTAAGACACTCCGCTCGAGCGTAAAGACACAAAAAAACATGGTCCGCTCGAGCGCAACATTGTCCGCTCGAGCGCCAAGACACAGATACAAAGTTCGTCCGCTCGAGCGTAGATACCAGCCCGCTCGAGCGCAGGTCTCCCCCTCCCAGAACTCTCACCAAAAACACACTGTCCGCTCGAGCGCAACATCCCCGCTCGAGCGCACAAGCAACAACAACCTCTCCGCTCGAGCGGACCAGCCAAAACCTGGGCAACTAGACTTTGTTCCTAAGCTCAACCAACCTGTAACAAACCTGCCCAACACATCCTATAACTCAAATACAAAGCAAGAAAGGATGTAAACAAGACAATACTCCACTACCAACATCCACGGACACATGTCCGGATTACTGTACAACAAGGGGTAAACCCGGGATCGCTATATTTTGTTTATAATTTGATTTTTTTAATATGATTGAAGTAAGATAAACATAAACACTCACAAAAAGAAAAATGTAATTATAGTTTTGTAACGCCCTCAAAATAATACATTAAACCCCACATTCTTGACATGCATAGACATAAGAGGATAAAACATATTTTCACAAATCAGAGTATTCATTACAAAAGTATTACATGTTGACATCAAAAGTAAATACCCTATAGGCTTACAACTTTCCAAGTCAACACTTGGGTACAACAAAAGAAGAGTCCCAGCTCTTTATACAAAATAAGCCCTTGGTTTGATTAACATGTAATACATAAAGAAAACAACAAAAAGATCTTCAAGCCTTTAAGCCTCCCAAGTTACGTCCTTGGAGGTGGCATATCACCTGGACCTGACAATGATGTCCCATATAGGGTGAGCCAATGCCCAGTAGAGATATACTAAACCAGATATGAGCAATGACTAAAACATTAGCATATGATAAATGGCCAACACTTATAAAAACAACTTGTAACACAATTCAGTTCCATGACAAATAGTCCATGTTTCATTTCATTTTCCTTTACTTATCCAATTTTCAAGTTATATAAACATGGCTCAGAACTTGGCCGAACAATTTAAATGAGACAATCGCTCATATTAAAACATCTCCAATATCAACGACTCAAATGAGATTACTACTCATGTTAAAAACACTTCCATACTTCACAATTAATACACAGATTTGCTGTATTAATGGAGTCCATCCCCTATCTCCTCCCAAACATGTTTGAGAGTCCATCCCCTATCTCCTCTCAGACCATGGAGTCCATCCCCTATCTCCTCCCAAACAATATACATATATAATGTAATTAAACACTTATCATATGCAATGATCCAATACACATATTCGCTGTATTGTTCCAACGGTTATATTCAATGACATAACACGTTCGATTAGTTTTAGTTTTCTCTAATCAACATACAGTGTCTACAACAATTAAGACTATCCTCCATCGATAGCTCATGGCAGTTATTTCTAAACAGAATATAAATGCATCAAACAGATATAATATCAACATTTTCATAAGTGAGTGATTAATTAATCCAACTGCACCATTCAATCTTATAATTCCCCAATTTCATGAATTTCAACTCAATTTCATATTCCCACAAATTAATTATTCAACACAATTAGGGCATTTTTCCCCATTTTTCAAATATTGATCCTAAGGCCAAATTCCACCAATTTCACTCGCCAACTCATATTCCCAAGCCTTATATACAATGGAGCTTTTAAAACACAAAACCCCTCTTTACATAATTACACATCAAACCCTAATTTTTTCCAAAATTACCAAACAACACCATTTAATCAAAATGACTAAAATTTATGACAAAACTCATAAGATGGAGTAGGGTATCCCTACCTTAATTTTCGGAGCTCAAAGGAGGAGAGAGGTGAAACTCAAAGTGCTCCAAATCCATAAATTTTCAGATTAAAGTGAAGCCCTCACGACCCTCTATCTTTCTTACAAAGAGATTAGGGTGGTAACACTCTAGAAGTAGAGAAACCCTAGAGAGAGAGAGAGAGAGAGAGAGAGAGAGCTGAATCTAGGGTTTGAGATGAAAAGAGATGAAAAAGTGAAGTGTAATCCCGCTGCTGCGAACTGATATATTCGAGGCTCGCTCGAGCGAAGGAGTGGTCGCTCGAGCGACCAAACACAAAGAAACCTCGCTCGAGCCAACAATTCAAAGCTTCAGGTCTGCAACCCAGAAGCATGCTCGAGCGAAGAAAAGCTCGCTCGAGCGAAGAAACCCAAAAACATAGACCTCGCTCGCTCGAGCGAAGGAAAGCTCGCTCGAGCCAAGAAATGCAACTTTCAGGTCAAAAAGAGACGCAGACGCAAGCTCGAGCGCTAGACTTCTCGTTCGAGCCACCAGACACAAAACTCAACTCTCGCTCGAGCGAAGGAAGTAAAACACAGAGCTCGCTCGAGCGAAGATACCAAAATCTGGGCAGTAACCATTTGCTCCCATTTACAACCAACCTGTTACGAACCTACCCAACACAACCTAAAACTCAAATATATAGAATTAAAGGATGGAAACAAGCTATACACAATAACCAACACCACGGAACCTAAGTCCGGAATACAACAACCAAATGAGAGGAAACCGGGATCGCTATAAGTTTGTTCAATGGTTCTAAATAATATTTGTATTTACTATTTTAATGGTTCTTTTTTAAAAGTTATTTTTTTTATTATGAGAAAAATATGATTGTAGTTAGATAGCATTAAAAAAAATGTGATTTATATGATTGAAGTTATCTCCTTTTGTTTATAATTTGATTTTTTTAATATGATTGAAGTTAGATAAACATAAACACTCACAAAAAGAAAAATGTGATTGTAGTTTGTTCAATGGTTCTAAATAATCTTTTTATTTACTATTTTAATGGTTCTTTTTTTTAATTATTTTTTTTTATTATGAGAAAAATGTGATTGTAGTTAGATAGCATTAAAAAAAAATGTGATTTATATGATTGAAGTTATCTCATTTTGTTTATAATCTGATTTTTTAATATGATTGAAGTTAGATAAACATAAACACTCACAAAAAGAAAAATGGGATTGTAGTTTGTTCAATGCTTCTAAATAATCTTTTTATTTACTATTTTAATGGTTCTTTTTTTCAATTATATTTTTTATTATGAGAAAAATATGATTATAGTTAGATAACATTAAAAAAATTGTGATTTGTATGATTGAAGTTATCTCTTTTTGTTTATAATTTGATTTTTTTAATATGATTAAAGTAAGATAAACATAAACACTCACAAAAAGAAAAATGTGATTGTAGTTTGTTCAATGGTTCTAAATAATCTTTTTATTTATTATTTTAATAGTTCTTTTTTAAAAGTTATTTTTTTTATTTACTATTTTTTTTTATTATCATACCTGTACCAACAATGCCACGTCAACTAGATTGTGCACCGTGCGTGACCTTTGTTTTAAATATAGATTGGTCTGAAGAATGTCTATACCTTTCAGAAGGTAAAAAAAAAAATGTAAGTATAACATTTTTACTTTATAACATTTTATAAATACATAATATATGTGTTGTTCATTAATTATAATACTAACTATCATGTTGACAAAGCATGAATGCTAATGAAAGGCCCACAACAATTTAGATTTTATTTATATTTTGTTTTACTTATTCAGTGAATTTCGAACAAATGTAATAAATTCTTATTTTTATTACTTTAATTATGCAATGTCAATATTTTCTTTTAAAATTACATATATTTTATGTTAACAATTTAAAAATATGTTTGACATAACTATGAATGTTTTTTTTTTTTTTTTAAATTTAATCCCGTGCATAGCACGGGTGATATGCTAGTAATATATATATATATATGTAACGCCCTCAAAATAAACCCATAAATCATCCAACAATAGCATGCTTAGACATAAGAGAACAAAGCATAAATATTTTCCATCAGAGTAACCTTTACAAAATGTATTACATGTTGACATCAAAAGTAAATGGCCTATGGGCTTATAACTTTCCAAGTCAACACTTGGTTACAAAAAAGAGAGTACTAACTCCATACAAAGAAAGCCCTTGGCTTGATATACATGTAATACAACCAAAAACACAAAACAATCCATTAGTCCCAAGCCTCCCAAGCTACGTCCTTGGAGGTGGCATGCTACCTGTACCTGAAAATGATGTCCCATATAGGGTGAGCCAACGCCCAGTAGAGATATGCTAAACACAATATGAGCAGTAACTAAGACGCTAGCAATTGATAAATGTTTGACTCACATAAATCAATTCACACACTATTTTTTTTATTACATGACCAATGTGTCCATGTTTCATTTCATTTTCCATTTCTTATCAAATTCACAATTCACAACTACGGCTCAGAACCTGGCCAACAATTTCAATGAGGTAGTAGCTCATACTAAACATTTTCCATTTTTCCAATAGGTAAGCATACTAGCTATATCAACACTTCGATAGATAAGCATATGATCTGTATCCACACTTCAACAGATAAGCATATGATCTGTATCCACACTTCAACAGATAAGCATATGAGCTGTATCAACACTTCCATAGATAAGCATATGAGCTACATCTACACATTAAATGATAAGCATATGAGCTGTATCAACGGAGTCCATCCCCTATCTCCTCCGAAACACTATCCGGTTTAGAGGTCCATCCCCTATCTTCCCCTAAACCGTGGAGTACATCCCCTATCTCCTCCCATACAACACAACGTATATACACATAAGTCATATACATAATCAATCAATACATAAAATCAATGTATTCTTTCAACCGTCATATTCTATGACATATTCAATTGATAAGGTTTAGTTTGCCTAATCATCATGCATTGTCTACAACAATCAAGACTACCCTCCACCGGTAGTCCAAAGCAATTATTTCTATACAGACAATAAATGCGTCAACAGATAATTTATCAACATTTCCAAAAGTGAACGATTTATTAATCCGACTCCACTATTCCATCTCATAATGAATTACTATCATTATATTCAACTCAATTTCACAAGTCCATGACTTTCCCAAATTAATTATACCAATTAATTTATATACAAATTAGGGCTTTCTTCCTCGTCTCTCAATATTAACCCAATGGTTCAAATATCAACTATCAACACAATAACATCATTTTGAAACCCAAAATACATATTTAAGAGTCAAAATAACAAAATCCTCTTTTACATCTTTTGAAACCCTAAGTCCCAAAATCAACCATTTAAACAACTAGCTCAAAATCTAGGTCAAAACCCATAAGAGTGAGTAGGAATCCCTACCTCAAATTCGGAGTCCAAGGGAAGAAAATGAAGAAATTGAAGATGCTCCAAATCCCAAAATTTTCGGATCAAAAGATAGCCCTCGACAATCAACACAACTATTACAAAGGCCCAAGGTGAGGAAACCACTCCTATTAGATCAATACCTAGAGAGAAGTTGAGGTTCTAGTGAGAGAAGGTCTCCAATGGTGTTTCTGAAAAGTAAGAGAGAGAAATGGAGTTGAAAAAGTGATTTAAAAAGTCGGATCTCGGAGTGATATACTCGACTCCCCGCTCGAGCGTTACTCACAGACTCCCACTCGAGCGTCCAAGCCGCCACTCGAGCGCCGGATACACACTCCCAAAACTTTTGCAGAACTAGGTCCCCGCTCGAGTGTCAAACTCCCCACTCGAGCATCACACACAAACTCCCGCTCGAGTGTCAAAACGCCCGCTCAAGCGTCCAACGCTGCAGCGGAAATACTGGGAGATGGATTTTCCCGCTCGAGCGCCAAAAACCCCCGCTCGAGTGTCAAAATCTCCGCTCGAGCGTGAAGGATAATTTCTGGGCAACTACTTTTGGTTTTTAAGCTCAACCAACCTATTTCAAACCTGCCCAACACAACCCAAGACTCAAATACAAAGAGTAAAGGATGCAAACAAGATATACATAACAACCAACTCCACGGAACCTAAGTCCGGATACAACAATTAAAGAAAGGGAACCTGGGATCGCTATAATATATATTATATTATCTATACTATATATTAAGCAAAAAAGAGTTTTTAACCCCCCAAGGCTTGTGAGGGCTTCAATATCCTAATCTGAATTTTCTATATTTTTTATTTTTTATTTAAAAAAAAATCTCAGCATTTATTGATTTGGTCAAAATCCCCTGATCAACATTTAAAATTCCATCATACAAATAATTATAGATACAATCCATTTATAGTTACTGTAGTACCCTTTTCAACTTCTCCCATACACTATGGTTAGTGATAAGATTGTTAAATTATTTTTATAAAAAATCTTAAAAAACATAATTTATATATTAAAAAAAACTAAAACAAATATAAAATATTTATAATTATCCCGTGCATAGCACGGGTGATAGGCTAGTACTATATATTAAGCAAAAGGGGGTTTCTAACCCCCAAGGCCTGTGGGAGCTCCAATATGCCAATCCTAATTTTCTAATTTTTTGTTTTTTTTAAAAAAAAAATTAACCTCAGCATTTATTAACTTCTCTCAACCCACAAGATTTTTTGACTTCTCTCATAATTATTGTAGTACCTTTTCCAAAGCAAATAATTTGTCTATTAAAAAAAATCAAAAACAAATATAAATATTTATAATTATCCGGTGCATAGCACGGGTGATAGGCTAGTTATGAAAGAAGTCAAAAGGGGATTTTTAACCAACAAGTCTTGTGAAAGCTTCAATATCCCAATCCTAATTTTCTAATTTTTTGATTTTAAAAAAAAAAAAAACTCAGCATTTATTGACTTCTCCCAACCCACAAACCCTTTTGACTTCTCTCATAATTATTGTAGCACCCTTTTCAACTTCTCCCATACACTATAATTAGTGATGGGATTATTAATTTTTTTTTATAAAAAATTTAAAAATAATAATTTGTATATTAAAAAATATCTAAAATAAAAATAAATATCTATATTTATCTATATATTATGTAAGGCAAAGGCTTGTGAGAGTTCCAAACTCTCATTCCGCAATTGTTAATTTTTGTGATTTTAAGAATAATTCTAAAAATCTATCTATACTATATATTAAGCAAAATGGGGTTTTTAATCCCAAGTCTTGTGGGAGCTCTAATCTCCTAATCTAAATTTTCTGATTTTTTGATTTAAAAAAAAAAGACTTAGCATTTATTAACTTCTCCCAACCCCCAAGTCTTACCTTCATAATAACACTTTAATGCATTAAGAACAAGTATAAAAAAAATTCTTTGAAATCCAACACATATGAATTTCTTAAAAAGTCCCAACACATATGATTATTATCCCTCATAATAACACTTTAATGCATTAAGAACAAGCATAAAAAAAAATTCTTGAAAAGTCCAACACATATGATTATTATCAAAATATTAAACTTTAATATAATATAATAAAAAAAAGACATTTAATTCCTTGAACACATATGATTATTATCAAAATATTAAACTTTAATATAATATAAAAAAGGAAAAAAGAAGGCATTTAAAAAAAAAAGAAAAAAAAAAGACATTTAAAAATCACAATTCACATATATAGATAATTGTAAACACAATCCGTGCATAGCACGGGTGATATGCTAATATATTACATAAGGAAAAAGGGGTTTTTAACCAACAAGTTTGATTTAAAAAAAATAATAATCTCAGCATTTATTGACTTCTCCTAATTCACAAGCCTTTTTGACTTCTCTCATAATTATTACAGCACCCTTTTCAACTTCTCCCATACACTATAGTTAGTGATGGAATTATTAAATTATTTTTATAAAAAATCTAAAAATAATAATTTGTATATTAAAAAATATTTAAAACAAATATAAATATCTATATTTATCTATATATTATATAAGGAAAAGGCTTGTGAGAGTTTCAAACTCTCATTCAACAATTGCTAATTTTTGTGATTTTAAAAATATTTTAAAATAATTCTACTGGCTAACAAAGTGATTATAGATTTTTAAATTTTTTTTTTAAAAAATCACCTAAAATTATGAACTACAAGTTCCTGAAATCTATCCCATCTCATAATAAAGTAACTATACATTTAAAAAAAAAAAAAAAAAAAAACACAAATCTCATCTCATAACAAAGTAATTATATATTTTAAAAAAAAATTATAGATTAAAAAGAACGTAAAATCACAATTGCTAATTTTTGTAATTTTAAAAATATTTAAAAATAATACTATTGGCTAACAAAATAAGTATAGATTAAAAAAAACTAAAATTGCTAATTTTTATAATTTTAAAAATATTTAAAAATAATACTATTGGCTAACAAAATAACTATAGATTTAAAATAAATAAATAAATTTGAATTACAAGTTTCTAAAGTCTCTCCCCTAATATTTATTTCTTTCCTAAATCTCATAATCTATCTATGTTATATATTATACCAAAGTGACTTTTCATCTTAGAGGCCCTAAGCATTTCAAAACCTTAAATCTAATTTTCAAAAAGAATATAAATCTCGTACAATCTTCTCTTTCCTAAAATAAATCTAATGTAAATAAAGCTCTCTTACCTCCCATAAAATGTATACTATTAAAATATTTTACAACTGGTCTAATCTATATAAACCTAAAATTAAGCCTAACATAAAATAAAAATTAAACCTTATATAGCGATCCCGATTTTCCCTTCATTGTTTATTGCATTCCGGACTTGGTTCCGTAAGTGATTGTTGTTGTCTATATCGCATTTCCATCATTTACTCTTTGTATTTGAGTTTTGAGTTGTGTTGGGCAGGTTTGAAACAGGTTGGTTGTGTTTAGAAACAAATAGTTGATGCCCAGTTTTTGGCATTTACGCTCGAGCGGGGCTTTTCACGCTCGAGCGGGCCCTTTTGTATTTTCTCCTCCGCTCAAGCGGGAAGTCTGACGCTCGAGCGGGATTATTCAGTCTTCAGTATTTTCCCTGTAGGACATCGGACGCTTGAGCGTCCACTTTCACGCTCGAGCGGGGATCATCGTCTGCAGAACTTCTGGAAGTGTGTATTCACGCTCGAGCGGCGCTTTCCACACTCGAGCGGGAGTCTGTGTCTGACACTCGAGCTGGGCGTCCCACGCTCGAGCGGACTGTATTGTATATCAGTCCGAGATGAAGCTTTTGAAATCACTTTTTCGGCCCTCTCTCTCTAAAGTATTCCAAAACCCTAATTTGAGAGCTTCTCTCTAGAATATCCTCTCTCTCTACTTTTTGATCTTGATTTAGTGAGACCCAACCTTTTTGTCTTCATTAAAGTGTTGGAGCTTCTCAAGACTTTCATTTTGATCCGAAAAGTTGTGGGTTTGGAGCATCTCGAGTTTTGTCTTTCTTCTCCTTTGAGCTCCGAAATTTGAGGTAGGGATAACTACTTATATTTATGGTCTTTGACATAAACATGTAGTCTTTTTTATTTAAATGATGAAGTTGGGAAATTTTGGGTGTTAGGGTTTCAAAACTTAAAGTGTATAAAGAGGGGTTTTGTTCCTTTGGACTATACATGTGTATTTGAGTCTTAAAATGAGGTTATTGATGTTTATTGATGATATTTGGACCTTTCGGTCAATGTTGAAAAAAAAGGAAAAATGCCTTGGCTGGGCTTAGTCGGGTTATTGGTGTAATTAATGAAATTAATTATGGGAATGTGAAATTGGTTTGGAAATAATGAAATTGGGCAATTTTGAGGTGGAATAGTATAGTTGGATTGATTAATCACTCACCTATGAAAATGTTGATAATTTATCTATTTGATGAATTCATTATCTGTTTAGAAATAATTGTTTTGGGCTATCGGTGGATGATAGTCTTGATTGTTGTAGGCACTACATGATGATTAGGTGAATTAAAACTAATCAATTGAGCATGTCATTGAATATGACGGATGGAATAACATATTGAATATGTGCTTTGCTTGACCATTGTATATGATAAGTGTTTAAATATATTGCATATGTATCTTGTTTGGGAGGAGATAGGGGATGTACTCCATGGTTTGAGAGGAAATAGGGGATGTACTCTCAAACCTGTTTGGGAGGAGATAGGGGATGGACTCCATTGATAACTAAGTTGGCCGGAGTGTCCAGGGTGAAAGTCCCGAAATCTTGATTACGTTTGCATAACGTAGAAGAATTGAAGTGTTAATGTATTATTGATATGAGTTGTAGGCTCATTTTAATTGATCATGATCGAAGTATTGTTAACATGAGTTGTAGTCTTATTATAAACTGTCTGGATGAATAGAGAACCATAGTTACGAATTGGTTTGGATAATGAAACGAAAAAGGATTGCCATACTTATATATATCTGTGAATATGGATTGGTTATGAAAGAGATGTACGTCTGTTTATACGAGTTAAACATTTATCAAAAGCTAATGTTTTAGTTATCGTTCATATTATGTTTAGCATATCTCTACTGGGCGTTGTCTCACCCTATATGGGACATCACTTTCAAGTACAGGTGATATGCCTTCCTCCAAGGCCTTAGCTTGGAAGGTTTTGGGAGTTGAAGACTCTTTTGGTTGTTTTGTTATTTTTGGTATTACATGTAAATTCAAGCCAAGGGCTTAATGTGTTTAGAGTTAAAACTCTCTATTTTTATAACCAAGTGTTGGCTTGAAAAGTTGTAAGCTCATAGGGCATTTACTTTTGTTGTCAACATGTAATACTTTTGAACTAAACACTCTGATGAATGGAAATGTGTTATTTTTTATATTTTTTTATGTCTATGGATGTCTTGAATGATTGGTTTATATGTATTATTTTGAGGGCGTTACACCTTATATCTAGATTCTCTTTCTATTCCATAATTAAACACAATTTTATTCCCAAACAAATTTAAGCATATCTATAATATATATAATTTTTTAGAAAAATCTCATAATTTATTATTTTTTATAATGATTCCATGATTTATAATTTAGGAAAGAAAAGATGAAAAAATTATTCTTATGCACTCTTTCTCTAACCATTCATGTCTTGCTCGCCCCATAAATATTATATTCATGGAACAATGAAACTCATTGTCTTTTAACTTTATTTTTATGAGACAAATTGGAGGTTAGTTTATGTTTAATTTGTTTTGTTCTTTAAACAGACTCTTTTATCTTTTAGGTACACTATTTTTTCTTCTTCCTTTTTATCTATGACTATTTTTTTATTTTCGCATTCCATATTTTGTGTGTCATTTCTTCCTCATCTCTATCAACCATTATCTGTTTTTTGTTTATAACTATTTTTTGTGGGTTAATATTGTTTTCCTAGAATTTTTATACTAAAATGGCGTGGTAGGGTCATTTGTACAATAAAAAAACATGTCACTCACTATAAAGTGATAGATAAAAATCCAAACAAAATCTTTATTAATAAGTTTTTTGTATTGATTTTATGTTTGTATATCATTACAGTTTTTTAAAAAAAATTTACTTTCAATATTTTTTTGATATCATGATATGTGTTAATTGACAGTTGATGCAAAGCATTATTTCAAAGGCGTATAATAGTTTTTCAAAGTTATATATAAATAGAAAATTTTAATTTTAATAAATTTTTTCAAAACTATTAAAGGTGTTAGTCAATTATTTAATTATTTATCTTTAATATGTGCAGCTCCTCTATTCCTTTATGGTACTTCTCTCTCTACTGTACTGTGAGTTCATATATTTTTAGAAAAAAATCATATGTAATTTAAAATTTTAAATCTTTTTATATAGGAAGTTAAAAAATAAATTTTAGAATTTAAAATATAGCTACACAAAATCATATCCTTTTAAATATAGCTATATTTATAATTAATTTTAATCTATCTATTACCTATCCTTATTTATATTATTATATAAATAAAAATGTTGTAAAATAATTGAAATTCAAAGTCCTAATCTATTTTTTTTTTTCAAAATGTAAAATTATTAAAATGCATATGTTGCAATATCATTAATTTCTTCCTATTATAAATTTTATTTTATAAATCTTATAAGATTTGTTCAATGACTAAAATTCAATTTTTGTAAAAAAATTCCAATATATTCATTCCAAAAGTTAATATAGCAAGTCTATAGAATCATATTTTAAAACTCAAAATTATTGATATTTTTATTTTTATTTATTTTTGTTTTCAATAACCTTGTTAAAATATAAATAATATCCAAATAAAATTATTCGTATTAATAAATATGACATTAGTTTTAATTGTAATCACATCTTTTTAAAGTCATTATTCATTTTTAACTTTTTTTTTTTGATATTTTAAATTACATGTTACGATAATTCTTTCTTATTCATTAAGTTTTTAAAATTTCTTTAATTATTTTCCTTTTAAAAACCAATATAACAATTTTTTAAAATTCATATATTTTTATTCTAAAATAGTGAAGTATTAGAATTATGTCATTTTTTTTTTTTTATAACAAAGCATAATTGTTAATTGTTAATTGTTAATACAACAATTTTAATCTATGTTTATGAGTAAATATTATAGTAAAGGAACATTTGAAACAAACTCTTAAACTTATATATAAAATTTTATTTACGAGAGAAAAAATAGAAAAAATTAAATATAATTATCATATTTTTAATAAATAATATATTATTTTATCTCGTGCATAACACGGGTGATATGCTAGTCTATACTATATGTTAAGCAAAAGGGGGTTTTTAACCCCAAGGCCTGTGGGAGCTCCAATCTCCTAATCCTAATTTTCTAATTTTTTGACTTAAAAAAAAAAATCTCAGCATTTATTGACTTCTCCCAACCCAACCTCAGCATTTATTGACTTCTCCCAACCCACAATCCCTTTTGACTTCTTTCATAATTATTGCAACACCTTTTCAATTTCTCCCATACACTATGGTTACACACAAAAATAATAAAAAAAAAAGATAAGAATTTAGTTATAGATCTCAAAAAGATATAACATCTAAATTTGAATTATGATTTAATAATATAATTATGTATTTTTTTTTTATGTATATCTATCAAAATTTTAAATCACTTAATGGGACAAATTAATCAATTTTCCAAAATTATTGATTTTTAATTTACAAAATAGATTAAAAAAAATTATTGATTGATTTATTTATTTAATAACAAAAATATTTCGTAATCTCTCCCTCCTAATCTCTCTCACAAATTTTCAAAAAAAAATATTAAAACTTGCATTCCTTTTCTCTTCCCCAAAAAATCAGATAATATTTTTTTATTAAAGTTGTAGATATCTACCTATATTTTATATATTATATTATAACATAACAAAAAAAACTAAAAAACTAAAAAAAAAAATCTTTAAAGTTTATCTAATAAACTTTAAATTAATAAAACTCACACGTCTATCACATATCTGACTCACATCATGTAACGCCCTCAAAATAAGGACATCAAACCCAACAACATTGACATGCATTGATATATAAAAGATCAACATTTTTCTATTTATCAGAGTAATTCATTATAAAAGTATTACATGTTAACAACAAAAGCAAATGCCCTATGGGCTTACAACTTTCCAAGTTAACACTTGGTTACAAAAAGGAGAGTGCTAACTCAATTACACATTAAGCCCTAGGCTTGAATCTACATGTAATACATCAAAAGAAAGTAAGACAACAAAGAGATCTGTCCGCCTCTAGCCTCCCAAGCTATGTCCTTGGAGGTGGCTTGCTACCTGTACCTGAAAATGATGTCCCATATAGGGTGAGCCACAGCCCAGTAGAAACACACTAAACCAGCTATGAACAATGACTAAAAGATTAGCAGTTGACAGATGGTCAACACTTATATTCCGACTAATATCACATTTCAGTTTTGTGATACAATTCACTTTCCACTTCTTTTTCAACCTTGAGTTCGAAAACAAGGCTCAATACTTAGCCAAATAATTTAATGAGATTGTAACTCATCTTTAAAACACTTTCGTACTTTACCGAAGATACACATTTTGGTGCTGTATCAACATAACATAGAAACACTTCTATACTTCACAATTGATAACGATATACATTTTAGTGCTATATCAAATCAATATAAACACTTCCATAACCAACACTTGATACACATTGCAGTGCTGTATCAATGTCACACAAGATCCGGTTTAGAGGTCCATCCTCTATCTTTCCCTAAACCGTGAAGTACATCCCTTATCTCCTCCTACACAACACATGTATATAAACATAGATCATATACAATCAATCAGTATATAAAGTTAATGTATTATTCCAACCGCTATGTTTGATAACATGCTCAATCGATTAGTTTTAGTTTGCCTAATCATCATACATTGTCTACAACAATCAAGACTATCCTCCACCGATAGCCCAAAGCAGTTATTTCTAAACAGAACATAAAGGCATCAAATGGATAAAATATCGACATTTCAATTAGGCGAGTGATAAATAATCCAACTACACCCTTTAATCCCATACACTCCCAATTTCTACATTCTCGATTCAATTTCTCATTTCTCAAATTAATTTCATAAATTAATTTATCCAAGTAATAGGGCATTAATCCCATAAGTTACATAACAACCCTAAGGTTTCATCTTTCATCCACAACCCATCATTTAACTCATTTCTCTATGCCACACATGCATATAGGTCTATTATAAATAAAACCCCAACTTTTATAAATTTACACAAAAGACCCAAACTTTCTCAAAATTACCCAACAACCCCCAACATATCAAAATGCTAAAATTCAAAGACAAAGCTCATAAAGAGGAGTAGGGTATCCCTACCTCGAAGTTTGAGCTCAAACGGAGATGAAGACCCAACGACCAACGTGCTCCAAATCCAAAGTTTTTCAGATTAAATCAAAGCCCTCAACCCACTCTATCTTTTTAACAAAGGACTAAGGGTAGAAACTCACCCTAGGTAGATCAAATCTTAGAGAGAAGACAAGTTTAGAGAGAGAGGGTCTCGGATCTAGGGTTTGAAAAAGAAAAGGGGATGAAAAAGTGAAGTTAAAATCGCTGCTATCTGCTGATATAAAACAGGCTCGCTCGAGCGAAGGATTGGTTGCTCGAGCGACTAGACACAAAGAATACTCGCTCGAGCGAAGAAAGTCTCGCTCGAGCCAACAACTCAAAGCTTCAGGTCTGCAACCCAGAAGCACGCTCGAGCGACAGAATGCTCGCTCGAGCGAGGAACTCGAAAACATACACCTCGCTCGCTCGAGCGAAGAAAACCTCGCTCGAGCCAAGAAACACAACTCTCAGGTCCAGAACCAGACACAATCGCTCGCTCGAGCGAAGCCACTCTGGCTCGATCCACCAGACACAAAGAATCAACTCTCGCTCGAGCGAAGAAACCCTGGCTTGAGCGAAGGACCAAAATTTTGGGCAGCAACCTTTTGTTCCCAAACACAACCTATAGCGATCCCGGTATTCCCTTTACTGTACAGTTGTATTCCGGACTCGGTTCCGTGGAGTTGGTAGTTGTGTCTACCTTGTTGTCATCCTTTAATGTCATTTGTTTGAATTTTAGGATGTGTTGGACTTGTCTCGAGTGGGTGGATTGAGTCTTGGTTTAATTTCCTCTGTTTTGGTATTTTGGTCTTTCCGCTCGAGCGAGCCTTTGAGCGCTCGAGCGGAGATTGCATACTTCCAGTATCTCGTGCCCCTGCAAAACTTCTGCAGGTATGATTTCTGTGCTCGAGCGGGTAGCGCTCGAGCGGGATTGTTAGCGCTCGAGCGGACAGTACATTTCTGGTAAAAGTTCTGGGAGGAGGAGATTCACGCTCGAGCGGACTGGATTTCACGCTCGAGCGGGCGAACTTTATTTTTGTGTCTGAGCGATCGAGCAGTGTGTTCTACGCTCGAGCGGACCTGTCGTATAACTGAGAGTGGCTGGGTATTTTAAATCACTTTTTCACTTTCTCTTCTCTCTCCTACTTTTCCAAAAACACCATTGTTGAGCTTCTCACTCTAGAACTCTACCTTCTCTCTAGGTATTGATCTAGTAGGGGTGGTTTGCTCACCTTTGGCCTTTACAAAAAAGTTGTTGATCGTCGAGGGCTATCTTTTAATCTGAAAATTTCGAGATTCGGAGCATTTTGATTTTGGTCTTCATCTCCGTTGGAGCTCATCTTTTGAGGTAGGGATATCCTACTCCTCTCTATGGATCTTGTCTTTAAATTTTAGCATTTTGATATGTTGGGGGATGTTGGGTAATTTTGAGAACTTTGGGGCTTTTGTGTAATTTTAACAAAGGTTGGGGTTTTGTTTATAATAAACCTATTTGCATGTTTAGCATAGAAAAGTGGGGATTAATGTGGAAACATTGATGGAAATGGAACTTTAAGGGTTGAAATGTTAATTATGGAAAATGCCCTAATTACATTGATCAATTAATTGGTATAATTAATTGTGAGAAATGAAGAAATGAAGTGGAAATGTTGAGATTGGGAGTATGTGGGAATAAGGGGTGTAGTTGAATTGCTTATCACTCACCGAATTGAAATGTTGATTATATATCCATTTGTTGCATTTATATTCTGTATAGAAATAACTGCTTTGGGCTATCGGTGGAGGATAGTCTTGATTGTTGTAGACAATGCATGATGATTAGGCAAACTAAAACTGATCATTGAGATGTGTCATTGAGTGTGACAGTTGAAGGAATACATTAAATTTATGTATTGATTGATGTGTATAATAATTGTTTATATGCATTGTGTGTTGTGTTGGAGGAGATAGGGGATGTACTCCACGGTTTAGGGGATGATAGGGGATGGACCTCTAAACCGGATGTTGTTTGGGAGAAGATAGGGGATGGACTCCGTAGATAAAGCTCATACCCTTATCTAGAAATGTGTTGACAGAGCTCATATGCTTGTCTTGGGAGTGTGATATAGCTAGTATGCTTATTTGTGGAAATAATGATGTAACTAACACGTTTATCTGTGATGAAATTGAAAGTGATTAATATGAGTTATTGTCTCATATGAGTTGTTTGGCCAGGTTCTGAGCCATGGATTATGAGTTGAGAATTGAAAGAAAACAGAAAATGAAATGAACATAGACTTGAAGGTCTTGGAATTGTAATGTGTTATGAAAGAGTGTAAAAGTGTTGATCATCTATCAACTGTTGACTTTTTAGTCATTATTCATAATTGGTTTAGTGTATTTCTACTGGGTTGTGGCTCACCCTATATGGGAATATCATTTTCAGGTACAAGTAGCATGCCACCTCCAAGGACATAGCTTGGGAGGCTAGAGGCGGGCAGATCTTTTGTTGTCTTTCTTTTGATGTATTACATGTAAATTCAAGCCAAGGGCTTAATGTGTAAATGAGTTAGCACTCCTTTTTTGTAACCAAGTGTTAACTTGGAAAGCTGTAAACCCTTAGGGCATTTGCTTTTGTTGTTAACATGTAATCCCTTTTGTAAGGAAACTATGATGAATAGATGAATGTTGGTCTTTTGTATATCAATGCATGCTTATATTGATGGGTTTGATGTTGTTATTTTGAAGGCGTTACACAACCAACCTGTAACAAACCTGCCCAACACATCCTATAACTCAAATATGAAGTATGAAATGACGTAAACAAGATTTATACAACTACTAACATTCACGGAATCACGTCCGGATCACTGTACAACAAGGGATAAACCCGGGATCGCTATACATCATAACTTACCTAAATAATAATAATTAAAAACAAATGGAAACCACAGATAAATTAAATTTAAAAAAAAAAGATACCCACAACTCCTTAAATAAATTGAAAAAAAAAAATACCCGAATAGAAACCACACAAAAATAAAAATAAAAATAAAAATAAAAATAAAAGGATATATCTATCTATCTATCTATCCATATATCTATATCTATACTATATATTAAACAAAAGGGGGTTTTTAACCCCAAGGCCTATGGGAGCTCCAATCTCCTAATCCTAATTTTCTAATTTTTTGATTTAAAAAAAAAAAAAAAAAACCTCAGCATTTATTGACTTCTCCCAACCGAACCTCAGCATTTATTGACTTTTCCCAACCCACAATCCCTTTTGACTTCTCTCATAATTATTGCAACATCCTTTTCAATTTCTCCCATAAACTATGGTAACACACAAAAATAAAAAATAAAAAAGATAAGAATTTAGCTATAGATCTCAAAAAGATATAATATCTAAATTTGAATTATAATTAATAATATAATTATGTATTTTTTTTATGTATATCTATCAAAATTTTAAATCACTTAATGGGATAAATTAATCAATTTTTCAAAATTATTGATTTTTAATTTACAAAATAGATTAAAAAAATTATTGACTGATTTATTTATTTAATAACAAAAATATTTCATAATCTCTCTCTCCTAATCTCTCTCACAAAATTTTTTTAAAAAAAATATTAAAACTTGCATTCATTTTCTCTTCCCAAAAAAATCAAATAGGAGCTCCAATCTCCTAATCCTAATTTTCTAATTTTTTGATTTTTAAAAAAAAAATCTCAGCATTTATTGACTTCTCCCAACCCAACCTCAGCATTTATTGACTTTTCCCAACCCACAATCCCTTTTGACTTCTCTCATAATTATTGCAGCACCATTTTCAATTTCTCCCATACACTATTGTTACATACAAAAATTAAAAAAGAAAAGAAAAGATAAGAATTTAGCTATAGATCTCAAAAAGATATAACATCTAAATTTGAATTGTGATTTAATAATATAATTATGTATTTTTTTTATGTATATCTATCAAAATTTTAAATTACTTAATGGGACAAATTAATCAATTTTCCAAGATTATTGATTTTTAATTTACAAAATAGATTAAAAAAAACTATTGACTGGTTTATTTATTTAATAACAAAAATATTTCATAATCTCTCCCTCCTAATCTCTCTCACAAATTTTCAAAAAAAAATATTAAAACTTACATTCATTTTCTCTTCCCCAAAAAATTAGATAATATTTTCTATTAAAGTTGTAGATATCTACCTATATTTTATATATTATATTATAACATAACAAAAAAAACTAAAAAACTAAAAAAAAAATCTTTAAAGTTTAAAACTCACATGTCTATCACATATCCAACTCACATCATAACTTACCTAAATAATAATAATTAAAAACAAATGGAAACCACAGATAAATTAAATTAAAAAAAAAAAAAAGATACCCACAACTCCATCTTAAATAAATTGAAAAAAAATTACCTGAATAGAAATCACACAAAAATAAAAATAAAAATAAAAAGATATATCTATCTATCTCTCTATATCTATACTATATATTAAGCAAAATGGAGTTTTTAACCTCCAAGGCCTATGGAAGCTTCAATATCCCAATCTGAATTTTTTAAATTTTTTATTAAAAAAAAACTCAGTATTTATTGATTTGGTCAAAATCCTCCAATTAACATTTATTAACTTTTTTCAATTTACATATATTTCCACATGCCTGCAATTATTGATTTGGTCAAAATCCCCTGATCAGCATTTAAAATCCCCTTATACAAATAATTATAGATACAATTCGTGTATAGTTACTACAGTACCCTTTTCAACTTCTCTTATACACTATGGTTATTGATAAGAAAAAAATCTAAAAAAATATAATTTATATATTAAAAAAAATCTAAAACAAATATAAAATTTGGAAAGATGAGGGCTGAGGAGCCATGTTTTCAAAATTTGAAAGAACCACCGAGGGGTGCGTGTCCTAGCCAAGGCAATATTGGAGCGAGAACTGTTTTACTTGCCGAGTGTGTGGAATTTCATGGGTATTACCCATTTAAAATTTTGTGCGTGGTATAGATTTTGGTCCATTGTCGGGCGAACTCGAGAGGATGTGAAGTGTGCGATTAATACTAGATGTAGCACGTATTTAATAAGGTGTCCTACAAGGGCATAGCGCATAATTTTGTTAAGGTTGGACTTGTACCTTCGTGGTAAGTAACGTTGCTGAGATTGCAGGTGTACTGATTGGCCGTTTTAAGTGAGGGGATGTTAGTCCCTATACAAGGTTGTGGTTGTTGTATCGGGAGTGGTATGTTGCGGGTAGCTGGTACTATATCTCGGGCAGTAGTATAATGGGTGTTTCCTAAGTTTTCATATTCCTTTATTTGGATCGAATGTGATAGGTTCGTACCTTAGCACTGGTCAGGTCAGGAGATGTTATCAGAAGGGTTGATTGGGTATATAGCCCGTGGTTAGGGTGTGACCCGTGGATGGAGTCATAGTGGTATGGTGTTTGCGGATGAAGATGTGGGTTAATGACGAGGGAGGCGAGGACTTTTACTCCTCTGGAAAGTTAGAAGGGTGAATCTTCGAAAGCCTTGTCGGCGACTTGTAACGGTGTCGGGGTTTGGTTCATGGTGGTTGTCTAGCGGTAGCATTGGCTAGTGGTTTGGCGCGGAGGCAGGGTGTCTTGATTGTACCCTCGGGGTGAGTGACAAATAACTTGTGGAATAAAGAGTGGACTCTATGGGTTATTGAGGGATTCGATATGGGAGTACGATAGCTTGCAAAATATAGAGGTTTTGCTTTGAACGGTACTTGATGGTGTGTGGTTGGCAGGTTGTATTAGATGATGTGTAGAAGGGAGATCAGTCTTAGAGAATCCCAGGAGAATGCCTTGGTAAGGCTATAGTGTGGTTTCTAATTAAAATCTAGAGGTTAGATGTTTGGTAAAGTCAGGTCACTTTGTCATAAGTGTCCGTCGTCCAGTTTGGATAGTGGCAACACAGGTGAGGTGGTAAGGTTATGAAGAGTGAGTGAGGCACTCTGTTAGAATCATTTTGACTCGTTTGGTTCCTATTTGTGCATTGTAAGGCACGAGGGTGTGCAATGTTATCCTTTAGGTTGTTACGTTGTTGGGAACTTCAAATGTTTAGGAGTCCCTTTCTTGAAGATTCTGTTCTGAGTACAGTGTCATCAACGTGAGTATGACGGGTTTTGTGGGATGGCGATGTTGTGTTTCACTTGGGGTGCATTGGGTACTCCTCGTAAACTAAAATGATTTTTTTTGATCAAGACGTGAATTTACGACCCCTATTTTCGGGAAGGTAATTTGAAAGAAACCTTTGAGTTTGGTTGTGACTAGTTGTAAATGACGTATTTTCGGTAGGTGGTGATATAGACCTAAATATTTTACGGGAAGTTAGACTCAACCTAGTCTGAGTCGCTGGTTATATGTCATGTGTCTTTTTGGCAAGACTGTGAATTTATGGGGTAGTAGTGTACCGTAATGTTGTTTCTTAACCGTGTACTATCTTACACACTTGTCTTGTGAAAGTTGACTGGGAGCCTTGTGGGCGAGTGTTCTCGCGTTGCCTATGTTGGGGTAGTATGTACTAAACATTGGTTTGGGTACTGTCGATAGTCGAGATGTAGTAGACGTCTCAGAACACGGTATTGGTTACGTGGGTCTTACTGTTACCATTGTTATCGGGCCTTGAAGAGTGGGATCTTCCCATCAATTGAGATGTTGTGGAAACGTAGTGGGGTTGAAGTATCTGGATCCATTGGTAGGTAGTCGAGCGTATGTTGAATATCTTGTTGTATTGATGAGCTGTATGAATATTACATGTGTTTCAGTCTATGGTAATATTATAGAAATTAACCTAGCATTATATATGTTAAATGTGATGTGGAAATGCAAATGTATCATTAACAGTGAATGTGTTTCGAAATTATGAACCATGCATGTTAGAAGTTATTGAATTTGAAAGAAATGCATATCGATAATGTATGTTATAGCATATATTGTAAATTGTCTCTTGAATAGAGATAGGGTAACCGATAATGGGTTAGATTGTTGAATACTAAATTGTGTATTGCGGAAAAATTGATTCAATTTAAACGTCATGAGAAAATTCAATGAGAAGTCTTGGCCAAATTAATTGAAAATGGTTAGGTGTTGTGAGTAACACCGTGTTTATGAAAAATGTTTACAAAACTCTTGGATTTCGCATGGGGTGTGCAAAATTTATTTTGGAATGTTAACGTTGAAAACTTGATTATTTTTGAGAAAATGCCTTTTTAGCCAAAGAATAATTTTCTATGTACTCATACAAAAGCTTTCATTAGTTGTTCTATTCGGGATTGTGATTTTGAGTAGTGACTTAGCTTGGAGCGCTAGTCGGTTGTTTTGATGAGTTATCTCGGAGAGGGTTTGGTTTTGTTGAAGTTTCGTATGCCGGGGTGTTGTTTCTCTTTCGGATCATGTTTCCTGGTTAAGCCCTTCCCATGTGTGAGGGTAAGTAGACAATCAGTTGAGAGATTAACATCTTTGTATTGTGAGCTTTGTGATCAGTTGGTCTCGTGTTTTGTCATTCCTTAATTTCGGGGACGAAATTCTTTAAGGGGGGGAGGTTATAGCGATCCGGGTTTACCTTTTCTTTATTTGTCGTATCCGGACTCGGTTTCGTGGATGTGTTGTTGTCATACTCTTATCTTTATTCTCTACTCTGTTTTTTTTTTTGGATTTTGGTTTGTTTTGGGCAAGTTGGGAATAGGTTGGTTGTGTCGAGAAACCTAGAAAAGTTGCCCAGAATTTGGCCTCTCCGCTCGAGCAGGGGTTTTGGCGCTCGAGCGGGGAAATCACCCATCCAGTTTTTCGTCTGCAGTGTTGGACGCTCGAACGGGGGATCGGCCGCTCGAGCGGGAGTTTGTGTGTAACGCTCGAGCGGGAAGTTGGAAACTCGAGCGGGGGACCTGTCTGCATAAGTTCTGAGAATGTGCATCCACCGCTCGAGCGGGGGATTGGCCGCTCGAGCGGGAGTCTGTGAGTGCCGCTTGAGTGGGGTTTTGGCCGCTCGAGCGCGGAGACTGGGTTAAAGCTCCGTGTTTTGACTTTTTCAAATCACTTTTTCACATCTCTTCTCTCTCTTACTTTTCCAAAAACCCCATTGTTGAGCTTCTCACTCTAGAGCTCTACCTTCTCTCTAAGTATTGATCTAGTAGGAGTGATTTGCTCACCTTTGACCTTTACAAAAAAGTTGTTGATCGTTGAGGGCTATCTTTTGATCCGAGAAATTTGTGATTTGGAGCATTTTCGTTTTATTCATCTTCTTGGTTGAGTGTCACCATTTGAGGTAGGGATATCCTACTCCTCCTTACGGATTTTGTCTTTAAATTTTAGCATTTTGATATGTTGGGTGTTGTTGGGTAAATTTGAGAAAGTTTGGGCCTTTTGTGTAATTTTACAAAAGTTGGGGTTTTGTTTGAAATAAACCTCTATGCAAGTTTGGTATAAAAAAAAATGAGATGGATGATGGATTGTGGATGAAAATGGAACCTTAGAGTTGTTTTGTTAATTAAGGGAATTTACTCTAATTGTTTTAATTAATTAATGTATATAATTAATTAAAGGAAATGAGGAATTGAATTAGAAATGTTGAAATTGGGAATGTATGGGACTAAACGGTGTAGTTAAATCATTTATTGCTCACCTAATTGAAATGTTGATATATTATCCATTTGTGCATTTATTTCCTGTTTAGAAATAATTACTTTGGGCTACCGGTGGATGGTAGTATTGATTGTTGTAGACAATGCATGATGATTAGGCAAACTAAAACTAATCAATTGGATGTGTCATAGAGTATGATGGTTGATAGAATACATTAACTTTATGTATTGATTGATTGTGTATATGACCAATGTGTTTATATGCATTCTGTGTAGACGGTTGATAGAATACATTAACTTTATGTATTGATTGATTGCGTATATGATTATGTGTTTATATGCATTGCTTGTGTATGGGAGGAGATGAGGGATGTACTCCACGGTTTAGGGGAAGATGGGGGATATACCTCTAAACCGGTTAATAGTTAAGGGAAGATGGGGGATGGACCCAGGGATGCAGCTCATATGCTCTCCCATTGTAGTGATGATACAGCTCATATGCTTATCTATTGAAGTGTTGATACAGCTCATATGCTTATCTATTGGAATGTTGATATAGCTCATATGCTTATCTATTGGAATGTTGATATAGCTCATATGCTTATCTGTGGTAGTGTGATATGGCTCATATGCTTATCCATTGAAATGTTTGTTTGATTTGATATAGCACTAAAATGTATATCACCATCGTTTGTGAAGTATGGAAGTGGTCTATGTGTTATTGATACAACACCAAAATGTGTATCCACCTTGAATTTCGAAAGTGTTCTAGTGATGAACTATAATCTCATCAAATGTTTTGGCCAGAGTACTGAGCCTTGTTTTCAAACTCAAAGTTGAATAAGAAATGGAAAGTGAATTGTAACATAGACTTGACTGTCATGGAATTATAATAAGATGTAAATGGAAGTGTAAGTGTTGACCATCTATCAGTTGCTAATCTTTTAGGCATTGTTCTTAGTTGGTTTAGTATATTTCTACTGGGCTGTGGCTCACCCTATATGAGAACATCATTTTCAGGTACAGGTAGCATGCCACTTCTAAGGACATAGCTTGGGAGGCTAGAGGCGGACATACTTCTGTTGTCTTATTTTCCTTGCTTGTATTACATATAGATTCAAGCCAAGGACTTAATGTGTAATTGAGTTAGCACTCTCTTTTGTACCCAAGTGTTAACTTGGAAAACTGTAAACCCGTAGGGCATTTGCTTTGGTTGTAAACATGTAATACTATTGTAATAAAATACTCTGATGAATAGATGAATGTGGACCTTTTATGTATCAATGCATGTCTCTATATGGATGAGTTAATGTTATTATTTTAAGGGCGTTACATATCTATACTATATATTAAGCAAAAGGGGGGTTTTAACCCCAAGTCTTGTGGGAGCTCCAATCTCCCAATCTAAATTTTCTGATTTTTTGATTTAAAAAAAAAAAAATCTTAGCATTTATTAACTTCTCCCAATTCCCAAGTCTTAGCATCATAATAGCACTTTAATGCATTAAGAATAAGCATAAAAAATTATTTGAAATCCAACACATATGAATTCCTTGAAAAGTCCCAACACAGATGATTATTATCCCTCATAATAACACTTTAATGCATTAAGAACAACCATAAAAAAAAATTCTTGAAAAGTCCAACACATATGATTATTATCAAAATATTAAACTTTAATATAATATAAAAAAGAAAAAAAAGAAGACATTTGAAAAAAAACATTTAAAAATCACAATTCATATATATAGATAATTATAAATACAATCCGTGCGTAGCACGGGTGATATGCTAGTATTATATAAAGAAAATGGGGTTTCAAAAATAATTGTTTGAAATAGAAAATAATTTTTGAAATAAACTTTCCACCCAAATAATTGTTAACTTTTATTTTACACAATCTCACATCGGGAAAAAAAGAAAAAAACGAGTTATTTCACTTATCTATCTATACTATATATTAAGCAAAAGGGGATTTTTGACCCCCAAGGCCTGTGGGAGCTTCAATATCCCAATCTGAATTTTCTAAATTTTTTATTTAAAAAAAAAACTCAGCATTTATTGATTTGGTCAAAATCCCCTGATCAGCATTTATTAACTTTTTCCAATCTACATGTCTTCCCACATGCCTGTATTTATTGATTTGGTCAAAATCCCTTGATCAAAATTTAAAATCCCCCCATATAAATAATTATAGATACAATCTGTGCATAGTTACTGCAGTACCCTTTTCAACTTCTCCCATACACTATAGCTAGCGATAAGATTGTTAAATTATTTTTATAAAAAATCTTAAAAAACAAAATTTATATATTAAAAAAAAATATAAAACGAATATAAATATCTACAATTATCCCGTGCATAGCCCGGGTGATGAGCTAGTACTATATATTAAACAAAATGGGGTTTTTAACCCCAAGGCCTATGGGAGCTCCAATCTCCTAATCCTAATTTTCTAATTTTTTGATTTAAAAAAAAAAAAAAAAACCTCAGCATTTATTGACTTCTCTCAACCCAACCCAACTTCAGCATTTATTGACTTTTCCCAACCCACAATCCCTTTTGACTTTTCTCATAATTATTGCAACATCCTTTTCAATTTCTCCCACAAACTATGGTTACACACAAAAATAAAAAATAAAAAAGATAAGAATTTAGCTATAGATCTCAAAAAGATATAACATCTAAATTTGAATTATAATTTAATAATATAATTATGTATTTTTTTTATGTATATCTATCAAAATTTTAAATCACTTAATAGGATAAATTAATCAATTTTTCAAAATTATTGATTTTTAATTTACAAAATAGATTAAAAAAATTATTGACTGATTTATTTATTTAATAACAAAAATATTTCATAATCTCTCTCTTCTAATCTCTCTCACAAATTTTTTTAAAAAAAAAATATTAAAACTTGCATTCATTTTCTCTTCCCAAAAAAATCAAATAGGAGCTCCAATCTCCTAATCCTAATTTTCTAATTTTTTGATTTTAAAAAAAAAATCTCACCATTTATTGACTTCTCCCAACCCAACCTCAGCATTTATTGACTTTTTCCAACCCACAATCCCTTTTGACTTCTCTCATAATTATTGCAGCACCATTTTCAATTTCTCCCATACACTATTGTTACACACAAAAATTAAAAAAAAAAAAAGAAGATAAGAATTTAGCTATAGATCTCAAAAAGATATAACATCTAAATTTGAATTGTGATTTAATAATATAATTATGTATTTTTTTTTATGTATATCTATCAAAATTTTAAATTACTTAATGGGACAAATTAATCAATTTTCCAAGATTATTGATTTTTAATTTACAAAATAGATTTAAAAAAACTATTGACTGATTTATTTATTTAATAACAAAAATATTTCATAATCTCTCCCTCCTAATCTCTCTCACAAATTTTCAAAAAAAAATATTAAAACTTACATTCATTTTCTCTTCCCCAAAAAATTAGATAATATTTTCTATTAAAAACTAAAAAACTAAAAAACTAAAAAAAAAATCTTTAAAGTTTATCTGAATAAACTTTAAATCAATAAAACTCACATGTCTATCACATATCTAACTCACATCATAACTTACCTAAATAATAATAATTAAAAACAAATGGAAACCATAGATAAATTAAATTAAAAAAAAAAAGATACCCACAACTCCATCTTAAATAAATTGAAAAAAAAAATACCCGAATAGAAATCACACAAAAATAAAAATAAAAATAAAAAGATATATCTATCTATCTCTCTATGTCTATACTATATGTTAAGCAAAAGGGGATTTTCAACCTTCAAGGCCTATGGAAGCTTCAATATCCCAATCTGAATTTTTTAAATTTTTTATTAAAAAAAAACTCAGTATTTATTGATTTGGTCAAAATCCTCTAATTAATATTTATTAACTTTTTTCAATTTACATATATTTCCACATGCTTGCAATTATTGATTTGGTCAAAATCCCCTGATCAGCATAAAAAATCCCCTTATACAAATAATTATAGATACAATTCGTGTATAGTTACTGCAGTACCCTTTTCAACTTCTCCTATACACTATGGTTATTGATAAGAAAAAAATCTAAAAAAATCTAATTTATATATTAAAAAAAATCTAAAACAAATATAAATATCTATAATTATCTCGTGCATAGCACGGGTGATAGGCTAGTATATATATAAGGAAAATGATATTTTTCAGAACAATGATTACAGAAGCTCCAAACTTCCAAACTAATTTTGTTAATTTTTAAAGAAATAAAAAAAAATCTATTAGTTAGTTCCTTAAGTCAAAAATCCAAAAACCAAAAAGTTCTAATTATCTACAATTTTGAATTTTTCAAATTCAAAACAATATGATAGGTCATCCTCACTCTTTCCAAAAATAATATTGATCAAAACTATTCAAATAAAAATAAAGACATTAATTATCTATGATTTTAAATTTCAAAATTCAAAATAATATGGTAAGTCCCCTTCATCCCACTCTTATCTTTTTCGAAAATAATATAAATCTAAAATTTTAGAAACCCAATGAAATTAAAAATTCAATACAATTCTCTCTTTAAAATACTCAATACTAACATAATTACCTGTGCTATGCACGGGTATAAATAAATAATCAAAAATTAATTTTTAAAATTAAATAATAATCTAAAAAATTTATCTGTAATATTTAGCAAAAATGATTTAGAATTGACTAAATTTTATTCATTTTTGTCACAATTACATATAAGAGATTTTTTTTTACTTTTTATTCTTATGTCATTAATTGTGTACTCTAGTATATGTCATAATTTAAGTGGTAAAAATTAAAAAATAAATCACAAAAATTATATTTATGATAAAATATAAATACATTTCATCTTATGAGTTTCGTAAATTTTACTTATCACATGATAGTGGTAAATTACATTTGTCAATATAGTATTTTTTTCATATTTTGTGAAGTCTAAAAATTATAATTTGTCTCATATTATAAGATTTACGTAAAAATGAATTAGGATTCACTTTTGATATTAAATAAATAGTTATATATATTTATGTATAAAAAAATTATTTAAAATAAAGCCACCCTAAATTGTTATTCTCTCTCTTTGCCAATAGTCCAAACTTATTTCAAGTTTATTTGTTTGTGATTTTTATTTTTTATTTTTGTAAATTTATATTTTCATGTGAGTATTTTTTTTTCTCTCTATATGACTCTTTTTTTCAAATGTATTTTTTTCCAACTAAATTGATAATAAATATATATCTGTTAACTATCTTTATTTTGGGAGTTGATTTGAAGTTTTTTTTTTTTTTTGGTTGTGAATGTTTGTGTATTTTTTATATTGTTATTATTATTTCTTTTGATATATGTGAATTAATAATATAGTTATGAGTTTTTTTTTTTTTAATTTATACAATAAGGCGTCTTATATTGTTCTTTATGATTTGGCCATTTTTTAAATTTCTTAAACAAAATTTTTAAATTTTTTATTTGTAAAAAATTAAAAGCATTTAATTGACTTGCCCATCAATAAATAAAATTTCAAATAATGAACACTATTCCATAATTTATAGATTTAAAAAAAAAAAAAAATTAACATCCATATATGGAATAAGAAAACCTAAAATCACACATTTTTTTTTTTTTTCATTTTTAACTCTTTAAAAATCTAATGGTACCTTTTTATTTTCACAATATTGTCTTTTTATATTTACAAAGATAAAAAAAAAACTAGACCAGAGTTGCATAATAGTTAGCAGAGGTGGTGAGCATGACAACAATAAGGATAATGATGAGCTCGGCCAGAGCATTGTTTGGGTGGATTTTGAAAATGTGAATATTAAAATAATAGTAGATAGTTTAGGTGATGAATTGATTTAGAAAACTAATGTGTGGTTGAGATTTAGTGTGAATTTTACCATATAAAAATTAAATATGGATCATATATTGTTTTTTATATATAATTTTGGATACTGTTGTATAACTATAAAAAATTATTGTGATCACATGTTTACTTGTCATTTGATATATTATTGTTGTATTATCATAATGAATTTTATTATTAATGTTTATTATCAATGCAGTAGTGAGACGTCACATGATAAAAAAAAATATGTTTTGTTATTATTATTATTGATAATATATTTCTTTATTTACCTTTTTACAATGTTCAAAAAATTAATTTATGTTTATTGTTAGTTTTTGTAGATGAGAACTCAAAAATACATTTTAACCAAATTCAAGTTATAACTAATTTGAGATTGAAAAGGAAATTTCAAAAGAAATTATAATTATATATAATGTTAAAATATTTTTAAAAAATGGAAAAATTGGAACTATAAATTAAAATTATCAAACAACCTAATTCTATGAAAAAATTTAAATAAAATATTGATCAAATTTGAATTTATAATTATTACATATTTTTAATAAGCCATCAATTTTTTATTCTAGTTCTAGCCTGATTTGATCTTAAATAGTTTTTTAGATATAAATATATCTTAATATTGATACAATCAATATTAGACATATTTTAAGAAGTGTAAATTATATCGATAGTCCCCGCATTTTGTCTCTTGTGTCAATTTGGTCTCTGTAATTTCACTTAGTTTGATTTTTACCCCTAATTTTAGATTTTGTATTAATTTGGTCCAATTGATAATGCCGGTCAAGATTTTTGAAAGAAAATAGTTATTGAGTTGGTTGAGATTAACTTATTGAGTTGAACAAGTTTATAATTTTGTCTATAAAAGTATATAACAGATGCTACTCATGTATGTATTTTCAATGAATTAAATAAAAAAAAAAACTATCAATTATAACAATTGAACCAAATTGAGACAAATTATAAATTTAGGGTAAAAAATGAGCAAATAAAAATTGTAAGGACAAAAATAACATAAGAGTTAAAATATAGAGATTACCAATATAATTTATCCTTTTATGAATAAGTACATAATTTCTTAATTAATTTTGAAATTGTTAATAAATATACCAAACAAATATGTACATATTTCCTATTTTTGTTATAAAATTTTAAAAAATATTTATTTACTAATTGAAAATTAAATAAATAGGTATGTCTACTAACTCATGGGTTGGATATGAACTAAATGATTCTCTAAGGACTAGGCTTAAATCAAGAATTATTGGGGAAAAAAAAATCGACCTGAACTAATTTTTTTTGGCTACATTTTAGTGTTTAATCCAATATTAGGACCCCAAATTAACTCATATCAGTCACGAACTAATAAATTATGATATAATTTAAATATAAAATTTAAATTTATTAGGATTAAAATATGACCTACAATTTAGGGTGGCTTTATCTTAAATAATTTTTTTATACATAAGTTTATATAACTATTCATTTAATCATTTTAAACATAAATATATAGTAGTTCAAGCTTTTTAATAAGTATGCATAAAATAAGTCCATATTTCTTATTTTTATTATAAAAAAATATTTGCAAATATTTATTTACTAATTTAACAAATAGATAGGTCAAATGATTCATATAAGTTGGAAAAAGAACAAGACAATTTTTAATGATTAGATAAAGGACAAGTTGGCATAAATCTAATATTAAGTCCAAATTTAATATAACAAGTGAATCCTAATTCCTTTTTACGTAAATCTTATAACAACAGACAAATTATAATTTTTAGACTTCACAAAACATGAAAAAATTACTATATTGACAAATGTAATTTACCACTATCATGTGACGCCCTCAAAATATAACATAAAACTCATCAATATAGACATGCATTGATATACAAAAGTCCGACATTCTTCTATTCATCAGAGTATTTGATTACAAAAGGTATTACATGTTAACAACAAAAGCAAATGCCCTACCGGCTTACAGCTTTCCAAGTTAACATTTGGTTACAAAAAAAAAAGCACTAGCTCAGTTACACGTTAAGCTCTTGGCTTAAATCTACATGTAATACATCAAAAGAAGATAGACAACAAAAATCCATCCGCCTCAAGCCTCCCAAGCTATGTCCTTGGAGGTGGCATGCTACCTGTACCTGGAAATGATGTTCTCATATAGGGTGAGCCACAGCCCAGTAGAAATACACTAAACCAGCTATGAACAATGACTAAAAGATTAGCAGTTGATAGATGGTCAACCCTGATACATCCACTTATATCACATTACAATTACATGACATACAAGTCCATGTTACTTTTCATTTTCTTTTCATTTTCGGTAGATAAGCATACTAGCTAAATCAATACATCAACAGACAAGCATATTAGCTATATCAACATCTCAGCAGATAAGTATAAGAACTGTATCACACAATCAAAGATAAGCATATGAGCTATATCTACTCTTCTCTAGACAAGCATATGAGCTATATCTACGGAGTTCATCCCCCATCTCCTCCCAACACTAACCGGTTTAGAGGTACATCCCCCATCTTCCCTTAAACCGCAGAATACATCCCCCATCTCCTCCTCTACACACAATGTATATAAACACATAGGTTCTACATACAATCAATCAATACATAAAATTAATGTGTTCTATCAATCGTCAAGTTCCATGACACATTCCATTGATTAGTTTTCGTTTGCCTAATCATCATGCATTGCCTACAACAATCAAGACTATCCTCCACCGATAGCCCAAAGCAGTTATTTCTAAACAGGAAATAAATGCACAAATGGATAATATATCAACATTTCAATTTGGTGAGCGATAAATAATTCAACTATACCCTTTAATCCCATACATTCCCAATTCTAACATTTCTAATTCAATTCCTCATTTCTCAAATTAATCATTCAAATTAATTTATCAACCAATTAGGGCAAAATCCCATAATTAACAAAACGACCCTAAGGTTCCATTTTCATCTACATTCCTTTATCTATCTCATTTCTCTATGCCAAACTTGCATTACTTTTGTAAAATTACACTAAAGGCTCAAACTTTCTCAAAACTACCCAACAACACCCAACATATCAAAATGTTAAAATTTAAAGACAAAATCCATAAGAAAGAGTAGGATATCCCTACCTCAAAGTTTGAGCTCCAACAAAGAAGATGAAGAAAACGAAAATGCTCCAAATCACAAATTTTTCAGATCAAAAGGTAGCCCTCGACGATCAAGAACTTTTTTTGTAAAGGCCAAAGGTGAGGAAATCACTCCTACTAGATCAATACCTAGAGAGAATGTAGAGCTCTAGAGTGAGAAGCTCAACAATGGTGTTTTTGGAAAAGTAATAGAGAGAAGAGATGTGAAAAAGTAATTTCAAAAAGTCAAAACACGAAACTTTAACCCAATCGCCCCGCTCGAGCGTCCAAACCCCCGCTCGAGCGGCACTCATAGACTCTCGCTCGAGCGGCCAATCCCCCGCTCGAGCGGCGGATGCACACTCTCAGAACTTTTGCAGACAGGTCCCCCGCTCGAGCGCCCAACTCCCCGCTCGAGCGTCACACACAAACTCCCGCTCGAGCATCCAGACCCCCCCTCGAGCGGACAACACTGTAGAGGAAATACTGGAAGGGTGATTTTCCCGCTCGAGCGGAGAAGCTACAACAAGGTCCCCGCTCGGGTGTCAAAAGCTCCGCTCGAGCGGACAGGCCAAAATCTGGGCAACTACCTTTGGTTCTAAGTTCAACCAATCTGTAACACACCTGCCCAATACATCCTATAACTCAAATACAGAGTATGAAAGGATGTAAGCAAGTTTTAAACAACTGTTAACATCTACGGAACCACTGTACACAAGGGGTAAAACCCGGGATCGCTATAATCATATGATAAATTAAATTTACGAAACTCATAAGACAAAATGTATTTATATTTTATCATAAATATAATTTTTGTGTTTTATTTTATAATTTTTACCACTTAAATTATGATATATATTTGTTATTAAGAACTTATAGCACACAATTAATGACACATAAGAATAAAAAAAAAAAATCTCTTATATGTAACTGTAATAAAAATGAATAAAATTTAATTAATTTTAAACTATTTTTGTTAAATATTATAGATAAATTTTTTAGATTATTATTTAATTTTAAAAATTAATTTTTGATTATTTATCTATATCGGTGCATAGCACGGATAATTATGGTTAATATAATATACATAGATATAGTTATAGATATAGATATAGATATAGATATATAGATTATGTTCTGTGGTATGATTATGAATCATGGAGAATTCTATGCTAGATACTTCTTATTTATTTTTTCTTTGAGTGTGTACCATATATTTTTATGGTTTAATTATATTTTCCATCTCTATAATTTGATCTAAATTGAACTATTTACTTTTTTTTTTATACTTTTAAATTGAATAATTTGGTTTTTAAACTTTAAATATAATTTCAATTTGGTTCTTCTGTCTAAATTGCATATTAAAATTAATAATTTTGGACACTTGTCAAGTTTTTAATATGTACACGTAGACGAAATTAACAAAAATTTAGACTGAACAACCAATCTTATATCATAAATTTGGAGGTGCAAATCTTATAATTTTGGGATTATCCGACAAATTACTACTACAATATTAAAATTTTAGTTAAATTACACTCATCACTTCTGAGGTTTAAAGAAATTACAATTAATTCTACATTTTTAATAGGGCAAATTACAGTAGTAGTCCTTGTAATTTACATTTTTTTTCTTTTTCATTTTGGTCCTTATTGTTTCAATTTACTCGATTTTGTCCCTTAATTTTACGAATTATGTCATATTAGTCTAATAAATAACGGCAGTTAAGTTTGATGGACGGATAATCATATAATGTTTCAATTTGGTCTCTGTAATTTCTAGGATGTGTCAATTTAGTCCCTATTATTTTGACTTTCCTATAAGTTACGGGGACCAAATTAAAACATCATTTAATTTTCCGTCCATCAAACTTAATCTCTGTTATTTATTGAACTAATATGACACAATTCGTGAAATTAACGGACAAAATTGATCAAATTGAAACAACGGCGACCAAAATGAAAAAACAGGTAAACTACTGGGACCATTTGCACAATTTACCTTTTTTAATATAATTATACTGATCTCTCACAAAATTTTAATTTCCATAATACTTAAACTTTTTTTATCGGTAATTAATTAGTCATATAAATAAAAAAATAATAATACAATCATGCATCTTTTCTACTAAATATATTTGTCTTTGTTTATTTTAGTGCCTATTTATTATTGACATAAGTGTTGATCGCTTTAAATATATTAAAAGAGACATTAGTATAATTATTTTAAAAATATGAAACAAATTATATTTTTATGAAACTTAAAATTTACTCTAAATACTTTTGAAATTTTTTGGAGTGCAATAATCCCCACGCCATGCTAAATGCATCCTTGGTAGCATTGTGCAACTATAATCAATTTACGCTATATTTGATTGGGAGATTTAGAAATGAAAAGAAAAAAAATATGTGAAATTAAATGAAATGTAAATATATTTTATTTACATTTCATCTACATTTTTTATAGTGATCCCGGTATTCCCTTTACTGTACAGTTGTATTCCGGACTCGGTTCCGTGGAGTTGGTAGTTGTGTCTACCTTGTTGTCATCCTTTAATGTCATTTGATTGAATTTTAGGATGCGTTGGACTTGTCTCGAGTGGGTGGATTGAGTCTTGGTTTAATTTCCTCTGTTTTGGTATTTTGGTCTTTCCGCTCGAGCGGGCCTTTGAGCGCTCGAGCGGAGATTGCATACTTCCAGTATCTCGTGCCCCTGCAAAATTTCTGCAGGTGTGATTTCTGCGCTCGAGCGGGTTTTCTGCGCTCGAGCGGGTAGCGCTCGAGCGGGATTGGTAGCGCTCGAGCGGACAGTACATTTCTGGTAAAAGTTCTGGAAGGGGGAGATTCACGCTACAGCGGACTGGATTTCACGCTCGAGCGGGCGAACTTTATTTTTGTGTCTTAGCGCTCGAGCGGGTTTTACTGCGCTCGAGCGGACCTTGTTTTTTGTGTCTTTACGCTCGAGCGGTGTGTTCTCCGCTCGAGCGGACCTGTCGTATAACTGAGAGTGACTGGGCATTTTAAATCACTTTTTCACTTCTCTTCTCTCTCCTACTTTTCCAAAAACACCATTGTTGAGCTTCTCACTCTAGAACTCTACCTTCTCTCTAGGTATTGATCTAGTAGGAGTGGTTTGCTCACCTTTGGCCTTTACAAAAAAGTTGTTGATCGTCGAGGGCTATCTTTTAATCTGAAAATTTCGGGATTTGGAGCATTTTGATTTTGGTCTTCATCTCCGTTGGTGCTTATCTTTTGAGGTAGGGATATCCTACTCCTCTCTATGGATCTTGTCTTTAAATTTTGGCATTTTGATATGTTGGGGGATGTTGGGTAATTTTGAGAACTTTGGGGCTTTTGTGTAATTTTAACAAAAGTTGGGGTTTAGCTTATGATAAACCTATTTGCATGTTTAGCATAGAAAAGTGGGGATTAATGTGGAAACATTGATGAAAATGGAACCTAAGGGTTGAAATGGTAATTTTGGGAGAATGCCCTAATTACATCGTTTAATTAATTTGTGAAATTAATTTGGGAAGTGGGAAATTGGAATGGGAAGAATGAAATTGGAGATGTATGGGAATAAAGGGTGTTGTTGGATTAATTATCACTCACCTAATTGAAATGTTGATTTAATATCCATTTGTGCATTTATTTTCTGTTTAGAAATAACTGCTTTGGGCTATCAGTAGAGGATAGTCTTGATTGTTGTAGACAATACATGATGATTAGGCAAACTGAAACTAATCACTAGAATGTGTCATTGAGTATGACAGTTGAAGGAATACATTAAATTTATGTATTGATTGATGCGTATAATAATTGTTTATATGCATTGTGTGTTGTGTTGGAGGAGATAGGGGATGTACTCCACGGTTTAGGGGATGATAGGGGATGGACCTCTAAACCGGATGTTGTTTGGGAGAAGATAGGGGATGGACTCCGTAGATGGAGCTCATATGCTTATCTAGAAATGTGTTGACAGAGCTCATATGCTTGTCTTGGGAGTATGATATAGCTAGTATGCTTATCTGTGGAAGTAATGATATAACTAATACGTTTATCTGTGATGAAATTGAAAGTGGTTAATATGAGTTATTATCTCATATGAGTTGTTTGGCCAGGTTCTGAGCCATGGATTATGAGTTGAGAATTGAAAGAAAATGGAAAATGAAATGAACATAGACTTGAAGGTCTTGGAATTGTAATGTGTTATGAAAGAGTGTAAAAGTGTTGACCATTTATCAACTGTTGACTTTTTAGTCATTATTCATAACTGGTTTAGTATATTTCTACTGGGCTGTGGCTCACCCTTTATGGGAATATCATTTTCAGGTACAGGTAGCATGCCACCTCCAAGGACATAGCTTGGGAGGCTAGTGGCAGGCAGACTTTTGATATTTACTTTCTTTTGAGATATTACATGTATATTCAAGCAAAGGGCTTAATGTGTAAATGAGTTAGTACTCTTTTGTTTGTAACCAAGTGTTAACTTGGAAAGCTGTAAGCCCGTAGGGCGTTTTGCTTTTGTTGTTAACATGTAATGTTTTGATATGAAATACTCTGATGAATAGAAGAAGGTAACTTTGTGGTATTAATGCACGTATTTGTTTGATGGGTTTAATGTTGTTATTTTTAGGGCGTTACATTTTTACTTTTTCTTTCTTTTTCCTTCCCAGATCCCCAACCAAACTCAGTGTTAGGGTCGGTTTAATTTAAAAGCTTATTCTAAAAGTTTTTAGAATCGATTTTGAAAGATAATTTTTTAGAAGTAGTTGATAAAATTTAAAAGTTTATATGATTACGTATTTTAGGAAATTAATTTTAAGGTCCTTAATATTAAGATTTTATAAGATAAATGGCATACAATATTTTCATAGTAGTTAAGGTCCCTCATTCGACTCAGATAAATTTTGTCAGACTCACAGAAATTTAACCCCGACTCAAAGAAATTTTAATTTTCACAGTGAAATTTCTCTGATTTCACAGAGAAATGTCGAAATTTCTCTATGATCATATATGAGAAATTTGAAATTTCTCTGAGTTGAGGCAAAAATTTTTCTGAGTCGGATGAAATTTCTCTAAGTCGAGCAAAATTTATCTAAGTCTAATTTTCTCTGTGAAAATATTGAGGGACCTTAACTAATAAAAAAAAAAATCTTGGACAACACAAAGTGGGAGAGGGATGTTTCATTCATTTTTCCTATATTTTAAAAAGCAGTTTTTAAAAATTTTAAAATTCAAAACTTGTTTAGTTTTTAGTTTTGAAAACTAATTTTGAATTTTTTTTATTTTTCGTGTTTTGTTGTCTAAACTTTTTTCATATTTTAGTCAAAATTTTTTATTTTTTTTATTTTTTAGATGAACCTAATCTAAATATATTTTTTGTATTTTAGTCAATTTTTTTACTTTTAGAGTTTTCGAAAATAGTTTTTGAATTTCAATCCGCATTTTATTGTTTGTAATGAATTTTTAAATATTTTATTCGATATTTTTCATTTTTTAAATCCACTCAATCTAAATACACTTAAAATGTATAATATTTATGAAAAAAATCTTTTAAAAAATCACTAACTATAAAAAAAAAAAAAACATTTCTTCACCTTTTTTTAATAAGAAAAAATTATCTAAAATTTTTTTAAAAAATATCTTGATTAGATTTATCTAAAAAAAAAAGAGCCAATATATTAAAAATTTTCGTTATAAAAAAATATATATATATATGAATAAAAAATTCAAAAACTATTTTTGAATACTTCAAAATCAAATTTGAATTTATAATTATTAAATTTTTTAATAAGCCATCAATTTTTTATTCAAGTTCTAACATGATCTGGTCTTAAATAGTTTTTCAGAGATAAATATGTCTTAATATTGATACAATCAATATTAGACATATTTTAAGAAGGATAAATTATATCGATAGTTTTCGCACTGTCTCTTGTGTCAATTTGATCTTTATAATTTTAATTAGCTTGATTTTGACCATTAATTTTAGATTTTGTATCAATTTGGTCCAATTGATAATGTCGGTTAAGGTTTTTAAAATAAAATAATTATTAAGTTGGTTGACATTAACTTACTGAGTTGAGCAAATTTATAATTTTATTGATAAAATAATAACAGATGCTATTGATGTGTGTATTTTCAATATATATGAAAAAAAAAAAAAAAAAAACTAGCCATTATAACAATTGGACCAAATTGAGACAAAATTATGAATTCAGGATCAAAATCGGGCAAATTAAAATTGCAAGGACAAAAACAACACAAGAGTTAAAATATAAAGACTATTAATGTAATTTATTCTTTTAAGAATAACTACATAATTTCTTAATTAATTTTAAAATTGTTAATAAATATACCAAACAAATATGTACATAATTCCTATTTTCGTTATAATTTTTAAAAAAATATATATTTACTAATTAAAAATTAAATAAATAGATGGGTCCACTAACTCATAGATTGGACATGAATTAGACGATTCTCCAAAGACTAGGCTTAAATTAAGAATTATTGGCAAAAAAATCGACTTGAACTAAATTTTCTTAGCTACTTTTTAGTGTTTAATCCAATATTAAAACCCTCCAAATTTGCTCATATCGGTCACGAATTGATAAGCTATGATAAAATTTAAATTTATTAGGATTAGAATATGACCTACAATTTAGGGTGGCTCTATCTTAGATAATTTTTCCATCCATAAATATATATAACTATTCATTTAATTGTTTTAAACATAAATATATAGTTTTTTTAAACTAAGTTCAAAATTTTTAATTATTATAAAAAATACTTACAAATATCTATTTACTAATTTAACAAATAGATAGGTCAAATGATTCATATAAGTTGGGAATAGACAAAGATAATTTTTAATAATTAGGTGAAGTTTAAATCTAATGTTAAGCCTAAATTTAATATCACAAGTGAATTCTAATCCATTTTTACGTAAATCTTATAACATAAGATAAATTATAATTTTGATGCTAGACAAATTTTTAGATTTTACAAAATATGAAAAAATAAATATATTGACAAATGTAATTTACCACTATCATAAGATAAATTAAATTTACGAAACTCATAAGACGAAATGTATTTATATTTTATCATAAATATAATTTTTGTGATTTATTTTTTAAATTTTACCAATTAAATTATGACATGTATTTCTTATTAATAATTTAGGCACACAATTAGGCCATGTTTGTTTGGGTGGACATGAGGTTAGGATTGGACTAATAGTCCAATAAAATTATTAATCCGATGTTTGGTTAAACAATTGAAGTACGGATTAATTATTTTAAACTTGACTATTAGTTAAGATAGGATACATAATCCAACAGATTCGTAGTCCTAGGACTATTAGTCATGGGAATGCTAATCCAGTCCGCCTAAACAAACATGACCTTAATAACATAAGAATAAAAAAAAAACTCTTATATGTAACTGTGATAAAAATGAATAAAATTTAATTGATTCTAAAATATTTTTACTAAATATTCTAGATAAATTTTTTAGATTATTATTTAATTTTAAAAATTAGTTTTTGATTATTTATTTATACCCGTGCATAGCGCGGTGATTATGCTAGTTATAGATAAAGTCAAAAGGAAAGGCTTTGAAGACAAAATTGATATTTAAAAATATGAATAGTGTTAGAGAGATACTTTTCTATTTCTCATCCTCTCTTTATATTTGTATGATCAATTCATCCTCCTTTCAAATGGTGATGATTTTAAAGGATGGATTGGAGGTAAAAATCTTCCATATATGAAGATATAGAGGGTGGGTTATCCAAGGCATTATTTGGCATTCTCTATTTTAATATATTTTCTTTTTAATCTTTTTATAATTTTTTGAATATTATCACCTCTCTATTTTTTTATACATTTTTTTTATAAAAAATTAAAAAATATATTTATTTAAACGATTCCAAATACCCCTAAATAGAAGTAGTAATTTCGAGTGTTTGTGTGGCATCATGTATTGAGTATTTTCGTTTAATCATTTAATTGCGCTACGTAGCTCGAATTGGAAGCCCCCGAATGGCCCGAATGTTTTCAGCAGTTGCTCAGACTTTGCGTGAAACCACTCTCATCTCTCTCCTTCATTTCTGGAACACCTCACAGTTCTGTTGTCTCTCTCTCTCTCTCACAAACCGTGCTAACAATCTCTCGCTCAGCACTGCCAACCGACGACGATCTCTCACTCAGCGCCGCCGATGATCTCTCTTACTCACTGTCGACGATCTCCCTCGCTCATCGATGAGAAGAAACATCTCTCTCTCAAACTGATGATCGCCGACGAGAGTAAACACGAACCAAGAAGATAGATTTTGCTTGAATCAGTTGAAAATATTTTTATTTTTTGCTTGAATCAGTTGAAAATATTTTGATTTGGGGCTGAAGATTCTTTTTTTTTTTTTTATAATGAATTTGGAATTCTTGATTTTTATGAGATAGTTTTGATTAAAAATTGGGGACTCAGTGGTCGTCAACGGTGGTTTGCCGTGAAGAAACGGAACAGAGAGAGACAATGGAGAGAGAGAAGACAAAGGCTTTTTTCAGAAAAAGAAAAGAGAGAGATCAACACATACACACACACACACACAAAACACTTGGTACCCATTTCCATTTTTCTTGATTCTTTTCTTCGTTTGGTTGTTTAGAATCTCACAATCTTTTTGGAGGATTTCTGATTAGGTTGCTCTGTTTTTTTATTTTTGTACTGGGTTCCTCTTTTTTTTCTTTTCTTTTTTGTTCTTTTTTCTTTTTGGGTTGATTCATTATTGTTGATTCTGTTGCTCTGTTATTTCTTTTCTTTTCTTTTCTTTTCTTTTCTTTGGGTTGATTCTTCATTTTTGTTAATGCTTTGTTGTTGAAACTTAGAATCTCACAATGATTCTTCATTGTTGTTAATTGTTTTGTTGATGTTTCATTGTTGAAACTTATTTGTCTTCAAATCATTTTTCTAAACAAAAGAGCACTTCTTTTGTATTTTCCTTTACTTTGTCAAAACATGAATGTTTTTGGGATCTGAGAAACAGAGAGATGGAGAGAAGAGATAAAAGGCAATGGGTGTAAGTCCAAAAGGTGACACAGCCTGACAATAAATTCGGGCCATTCGAGCTCGAAAATTTCGAGCTACAGATCATTTTTGTTAATCATTATACTCTATACTGAAAAGTCATTTAGCTTTTGGGAATATGTTATTTTAGTAATTTTTTAATTTTTTGACTGAAATATGAGGTAAAGAAATTAATATATATGAGATAATTTTGTTACTTTTTATAAAAAGATATACAAAAAGTAAAAATAATTTTTTTTAAAAATTTTTGATATAAATTATTGACTTTTTATTTTTTTAAATAACTTTCTAACTTTTAATTTAAAATATTAAATTATCAAACAAAACTTTAATAATTTAAAAATATTGCTCTGTGTCACACGTATCAAGACACTTGTCATGTTATCACTTTATAAGAGACGAGAAGTGGTGGTATTTATTATTTGGGATACTTAACAATTAGTCCTATTTACTAGATTTATTTACCTACAGGTCCTAACTAATAAATTTAACACTATAAAAATAAGAGAGTGATAAATTTATCACTAAAAACTTATTCATAAAAACAAAGAGACTGATAAATTTATCACTATAAATTTATTCATAAAAAAAAAATACTGATAAATTTATCTTTATCACTTAATAAATTTATCAACTAGGACTTAATGGGTATTAAGTCTCCAAAGTAGGACCTATTGAGTAATAAGTCTCCAAAATATGACCTATTGGTAGTTTACCCTTATTATTTTAACCAATGAGATGCACATTGCATGGGAACATCATTTGGATTTACCTTTGGAATAAATTAAAACTAGCCTATCACCCGTACTATGCCCGAGATAATTATAGATATTTATATTTGTTTTAATTTTTTTTAATATATAAATTAAATAGATGGGGTTTGACCGAGGAGTTTGAAAGAATTTAATAAGTGTTTATTTATTTGTTTTTTCAAAAAACAAAACAAAAAAATTAAGAGGAAAAAAAATTAAGAGCCATTTACACAATAATTACATGGGTCTCTTGGGGATGTAAAAAGTAAGGAAATTAGGATTTCATTTATTACGTTATTCAATAGTGTAATTATTATAATCTTTGAATCAATCACCAAGTCAATTTTTTTTAAAATAAAAAATAAAAAATTAGGAAATTAGGATTGGTTTATATTTGTTTTAATTTTTTTTAATATATAAATTAAATACATGGGGTTTGACCGAGGAGTTTGAAAGAATTTAATAAGTGTTTATTTATTTATTTTTTCAAAAAACAAAACAAAAAAATTAAGAGGGAAAAAAATTAAGAGCCATTTACACAATAATTACATGGGTCTCTTGGGGATGTAAAAAGTAAGGAAATTAGGATTTCATTTATTGCGTTATTCAATAGTGTAATTATTATAATCTTTGAACCAATCACCAAGTCAATTTTTTTTTTTTAAAAAATAAAAAATTAGAAAATTAGGATTGGCATGTTGGAGCTTCCACAAGCTTTGGGGTTTAAAAGGCCCTTTTGCTTAATATATAGTAAAGTATAGATTTCTCCTCTATGCATCATTTAGGAAAAAACTATGGTATATCGTCCTCAAAAGTATATGCCATATACATTTTTTACTCATAATTTAAATAAAAAAAAAAAGTTACAACCAAATAAAAAAATCATAATAAAATATTTAAAAATAATATCATAAATAGATAAAAAAAATTAATTATAACTAAATAAAAAATATATATAACTAAAAGGATGTGTTTTTATATTAGAAATCTCCTATAGTGTATAGTGAGATGTCAAATCATATTAAATATTATGTATTTTTAGACAAGCTTCAATTAACACTGTAACAATTACACTTGTGAAATTATGGCCACTATAACGCCCTCAAAAAAAAAAAAAAAGCATTAAACTCAACAATATTGACATGCATTGATATATAAAAGATCAATATCCTTCTATTCATCAGAGTATTTTCTTACAAAAAGTATTACATGTTGACAATAAAAGTAAACGCCCCATGGACTTACAACTTTCCAAGCCAACACTTAGTTACAAGAAGTGAGTACAAACTCATATACACATTAAGCCCTAGGCTTGAATTTACATGTAATACATCAAAAGCAAAATGACATCCAAAAAGTCTGACAGCCTCTAGCCTCCCAAGCTATGTCCTTGGAGATGGCATGCTACCTGTACCTGAAAATGATGTTCCCATATAGGGTGAGCCACAGCCCAGTAGAAATACACTAAACCAGCTATGAGCAATGACTAAAAGATTAGCAGTTGATAAATGGTCAACCCTGATACATCCACTTATATCACATTACAATTACATGACATACAAGTCCATGTTACTTTTCATTTTCCATTTTCAGTAGATAAGCATACTAGCTAAATCAATACATCAACAGATAAGCATATTAGCTATATCAACATCTCAACAGATAAGTATAAGAACTATATCCTACAACCAAAGATAAGCATATGAGCTGTATCTACACTTCTCTAGACAAGCATATGAGCTATATCTACGCTTCTCGAGGATAAGCAGATGAGCTGTATCCCCGGAGTTCATCCCCTATCTCCTCCCAACGCTATCCGGTTTAGAGGTACATCCCCCATCTTCCCCTAAACCGCGGAGTACATCCCCCATCTCCTCCTCTACACACAATGCATATAAACACAAAGGTTCTATACATAATCAACCAATACATAAAGTTAATGTATTCTATTAACCGTCATGCTTCATGATACATTCCATTGATTAGTTTTCGTTTGCCTAATCATCATGCATTGTCTACAACAATCAAGACTATCCTCCACCGATAGCCCAAAGTAGTTATTTCTAAACAGAAAATAAATGCACAAAATGGATAATATATCAACATTTCAGTTTGGTGAGCGACCCTTTAATCCCATACATTCCAAATTTCAACATTTCTAATTCAATTCCTCATTTCCTTTAATTAATTATATATATTAATTAATTAAAACAATTAGGGCAAATTCCCATAATTAACAAAACAGTCCTAAGGTTCCATTTTCATCCATAATCCATCATCTATCTCATCTATCTATTGCAAACTTGCATTTAGGTTTATTATAAACAAAACCCCAACTTTTGTAAAATTACACAAAAGACCCAAACTTTCTCAAAATTACCCAACAACACCCAACATATCAAAATGCTAAAATTCAAAGACAAAACTCATAAAGAGGAGTAGGATATCCCTACCTCGAAGTTTGAGCTCAAAAGGAGATGAAGACCAAAAACCAAAATGCTCCAAATCGCCAAATTTTCAGATTAAATCAAAGTTCTCAACGCCCTCTACCTTTTTAACAAAGAGCTTAGGGTAGATTCACACTAGAAAGAGATGAAAATTTCGAGAGAAGGCAAGTCTAGAGAGAGAGGGTATCAGATCTAGGGTTTTAAAATGAAAAGAGGTGAAAATGTTATGTTTAAAATCGCTACTGCCCGCTGATATAAAACAGGCTCGCTCGAGCGAAGACTTGGTCGCTCGAGCGACCAGACACAGAAACTCTCGCTCGAACTAAGAAAGTATCGCTCGAGCCACAAACTTCTCGCTCGAGCCAATAACTCGAACCTTCAGGTCTGCAACCAGACGCACGCTCGAGCGAAGAAAAACCAGATCGCTCGAGCGAAGGAAAGCTCGCTCGAGCCAAGAAATGCAACTCTCAGGTCCAGAACCAGACGCAATCGCTTGCTCGAGCGAAGTCACTCTGGCTCGACCCACTAGACACAAAAACACACTCTCGCTCGAGCGACCAAACCTTGGCTCGAGCGAAGGACCAAAACAGAGAGCTCGCTTGAGCGACAAACTCCTCGCTCGAGCGAAGGTCCAGAATTCTGGGCAGCAACACTTGGCTCCCAGACACAACCAACCTGTAACAAACCTGCCCAACACATCCTATAACTCAAAACAAAGTGTGGAAGGATGTAAACAAGAGAATAACAACTGCTAATGTCCACGGACTCAAGTCCAGACCACTGTACAACAAGGGGTAAAACCCGGGATCGCTATAACCTCCCCCCCTTAAAGAATTTCGTCCCCGAAATTAAGTGCAAGTTTTTCAAAAACAGGTTTTTCTCCATTTTAAGCAAAACAACATTTCAACACTAAACAACCTGACCCATTACCAGTCATTCCATCTCTTATCAAGAGGCATTTCACATATATACATTACAATATGCATTCCCTTTCCATTTTAACAGTGTTCAACACACATGATTCGCATTTCCATATCATATTCAGTTCTCATGATATAACTCCATTTCTATAATATAGCCAACATATGCAATATTATAATCAACTTCCATTTCAAGGCAAGTTTCCACAATATATCCATAAACCAAAACATTCACAATGTTTTATAACTTAAGACATATACATAATGTTCTTAAAGTTCATTAAAATTACAAAATCTCAATACATGACTACGCATCAACAAACAAGTCCGGATATTTCTCGCGGACTTCCGACTCACGTTCCCAAGTGGCTTCCTCTACTCCGTGATGTTTCCACAAAACCTTCACCAAAGGAATGGTCTTGCCACGCAGGACTTGATCCCGCCTATCCAAGACTCGAACCGGTCTCTCCTCATACGAGGCATCAACATCTACCTCTAAGTCGGTCCAATCCAGTACATGTGATGGATCCGGCTCATACTTCCGAAGCATACTCACATGAAACACGTCATGAACTCTGGACAACTGTGGCGGCAAAGCCAAACGACAGGCAACCTCGCCAATCCTCTCAAGGATCTCAAAAGGACCAATAAACCGAGGGGATAACTTCCCACTCTTCCCAAACCTCATCAATCCCCGCCTAGGTGATATCTTTAGAAAGACATGATCACCTACCTCAAACACCAAAGGTCTCCTCCTACGGTCGGCATAAGATTTCTGATGACTCTGGGCTGTAACTAGCCTCCTACGGATAAGCTCAACCTTCTCTGTCGTTTCCCTCACCAATTCCGGACCCAACAAAGGTGCGTCACCCACCTCGGCCCAACAAACTGGAGACCTACATGGTCGGCCATACAAGGCCTCAAACGGTGCCATACCGATGCTAGACTGAAAACTGTTGTTGTAGGCAAACTCCACCAAGGGCAAGTGCCTCTCCCACGTCCCACTAAAGTCCAGGACACAATCTCGAAGCATATCCTCAATGATCTGAATAGTACGCTTGGACTGTCCGTCAGTCTGAGGATGATAAGCTGTACTAAAGGTCAACTTAGTGCCCAAGGCACTCTGCAAACTCTGCCACAACCTGGCAGAAAAACGAGGGTCTCTATCTGAGACGATTGTCACTGGGACCCCGTGCAATCTCATTATGTCCCGAATATACAAGTCGACAAGATGATCTACCGAATCTCTCACGCGCATAGGAATGAAGTGCGCCGACTTAGTCAACCGGTCTACAACCACCCAAATAGCATCACTACCCCGCTGAGTCCTCGGAAGACCTACAACGAAGTCCATAGTGACATGCTCCCACTTCCACTCGGTAATAGGCAAGGGTTGTAACAAACCCGCTGGCCTCTGATGTTCGGCCTTCACTTGCTGGCAAGTAAGGCACTTAGACACAAATGCTGCTACATCTCTCTTCATTCCCCGCCACCAGAACTGGCGGCCCAAATCCCGATACATCTTAGTACCTCCCGGATGCACCGCAAGAGGTGAAACTCTCGGAGTACCTCCTCTCGGCAAGACTCCGGCACAAACAAACGGTCACGGTATCTCACATTCTGGTCGGGATACTCAGCCAAACCCTTCTCCACATTCCCACTGGAGATCTTCTCTCGGAGGGATTCTACCTCAAGGTCACCTCTCTGTGCCTCTAACACTCGAGTCACAAGTATAGGCTGTGCAATAACAGAAAACAAGGCCGCAGCCTCAACGGATTCGCCTAAAAGCAAATCAAACTCGCCAAGTGCCCCCAACATCTCCCACTCCCGGATGGCTACACAAGCTACATCACCTATGGATTTCCTGCTAAGGGCATCGGCCACAACATTGGCCTTTCCCGGATGATAATGCAACTCGAAGTCGTAATCCTCAATAAACTCCATCCACCTCCTCTGCCTCAAATTCAAGTCTTTCTGTGTAAACAGGTACTTCAGACTCTTATGATCCGAAAACACCTCAAATCTCTCACCATAAAGATAGTGCCTCCAGCTTTTCAAGGCAAAGATCACTGTTGCTAACTCTAGGTCATGTGTAGGGTAATTCTTCTCGTGAATTTTCAACTGACGTGAGCCATAGGCAACTACTTTCCCCTCTTGCATCAACACACAACCCAAACCCTCTCGTGAGGCATCACAATAAACTGCATAACCCAACCCCCTCTCCGGAATAATCAAAACTGGAGCGGTGGTCAATCTAACTTTCAGCTCTTGGAACGACTTTTCACAAGTCTCACTCCATACAAATTTGACTCCCTTCCGAGTCAGTCTAGTCAATGGTGAAGCTAACCTGGAGAAATCTTTCACAAACCGGCGATAATACCCAGCTAATCCCAGAAAACTGCGGATTTCAAACACACTCGTAGGCTGTGCCCAATCTTGCACTGCCTCCGTCTTGGATGCATCAACAGACACCCCTTTTTCGGATACCACATGGCCTAAGAATTTGACTTCTCCTAGCCAGAACTCACACTTCCCAAACTTGGCATATAGCCTATGGGTTCTAAGCAACTCAAGCACCACTCTCAAGTGTTCCTCGTGCTCATCCTCAGAAAGTGAATAAATCAGAATATCGTCCACAAAAACGACTACAAAATGATCCAAGAATTCCCGGAAGATCCGGTTCATCAAGTCCATAAAGACTGCCGGTGCATTGGTAAGCCCAAATGGCATCACCAAAAACTCATAATGGCCATACCGCGTACGGAATGCTGTCTTCGGAATATCCTCCTCCCTGACCCTCAACTGGTGGTAACTCGATCTCAAGTCTATCTTAGAGAAACAACGGGAACCCTTCAACTGGTCAAACAGATCATCCATACGGGGCATAGGGTACTTATTCTTAATCGTAGCCCGATTCAACTTCCTGTAGTCGATACAAAGTCTCAAGGCACCATCTTTCTTTTAAGCAAAGAGGGCCGGTGCTCCCCACGGCGAAACACTAGGGCGAATGAAGCCCTTATCTAGCAATTCCTGGAGCTGAACTTTCAACTCAACCAACTCTGCTGGAGCAAAACGATAAGGTGCCATAGAAATCGGCACCGTGCCGGGCACTAAATCAATAGAGAACTCTATCTCTCGATGAGGTGGCAAGTCGATAAGATCCTTGGGAAAAACATCCGAATACTCACAAACCACCCTCGGCAACACAATCTGGGTCTCGTCACCCTCACCACTCATAAAGCTAGCAAGTAGACCACTAAGCTCACTCCGCCTTCGCGGATCATACCCCGGTGGCAAAACACTACCAACCGGTCCCCCAAGAAATGGAAACACTCCCCGCTCACGGTACAACAAGTGACCCTCTGGCGGGTAGCAATCAATAACTGCCCGGTATGACGATAACCAGTCCATACCCAAAATAACATCAAAGCCCTTCATGGGCATAACTACAAAAGGAAACGGAAGCCTATGATCGGCGACCTCTATATCGCAACCTCTACATCTGTGCTTCAAAATCAACTCACCTCCAACAGGTGACACAACACAAAATAGGAGATGCTAACAGTGCCAACTCCAACTCCAACACAGATGCAAATGCAACAGATACAAAGAATGAGACGCACCCGTATCAATCAATACACTAGCAACCGAGTTGCAAAACAGAAAGGTACCTCTCACTGCTGATGGAGCTGGTACTAGGTCCTGCGCGGTAATAGCATACACGCGCCCTGTAGGCCCCTGATCCACCTGCTCACCTCTAGGAGCATACGACTGCTGCACAGTCTGGGATGACGAAGCTCCCGGATTGGCCCTCGAGGCCTGCACAGACTGAGCTGGCTAATAACTCTGCGTCTACCTAGAACCAGACGCTCCTGAAGTGGCACTCAACTGTGGGCAGAACCTCTTCAGGTGCCCAGGCTGTCCACACTGATAACAAGACAAGGGCTGTCCCTTGCCCAAACTCTGACCCTGAGGTCTAGCTGAAGAAAAAGCAGCTCGTTGACCTCCACCCTTCTGTGGCAAACCGAAGCCTTGTGGCCCAACTGACCACACTTGTAACAGGGTGAACTCTCCCTGATTGCCTCTCCTCGAGCCTGCACTCGGCACTGGAAAGGTCGATCTAGCCACACCACCCTGAGGCTGCTGAGGGTTTATAACCCTTCTGTCTCCTGCCATCACCCTGGCCATCTTGGCTCCTCTTGGAACCTCTATTCTTCTCCTCTTCCTCTTCTTGCATCAAGAGCTCCATATGAGCTGCAGCATCCACCAGATGTCTATACTCTCGAATGAAAGATCCACCAACCCTCAACTTGAGGCCACGCCTCAACTTCCGCTCAAACTCATAGCAACGGCGTTCCTCGGACGCCACGAGTTCAGGTGCAAACCTGGACAAGCTAGTAAATATAGCCTCAAACTCGGCCACAGACAAACCCTGTTGATTAAGCCGGCAAAACTGATCCCTCAGCTTCTCCCTAGCAGCTGAAGATAAAAACCTCTCCTGGAAAGCATTCACAAACGCCTCCCATGCACCACCAACACGAACCTTCTCGTACTTCCACCATTGACCCGCATCTCCCTTCAGCTGAAAGGATGCCAAGGTCACTTTCAGTGCTCCGTCCTCAATGCCAAGCATCTCGAACGTCTTACTCATTTGTTCCAACCACTCATCTGCCTTAAGTGGCTCCTTTGGATCCCCAACAAACTCGTCTGGGTTAGACCGGAAGAATTCCCTCTTCAAGAAAGACGGCCCTGCCTCAGTAACCTGATTCCCTGCTCTGAGAATATCCAAAGCTCCTGCTATCTCTCGGGCCAAAGCACTCATAGCCTGCTGACCCGCTGGCTCGGCCACATTGGCCTGACCAACTCCCTCTCGTACTGCCAGAATCTCATCCGGTATAGGCACTTCCTGCCTCCTAGGCCTACCACGCCTACCACCTCTTCCTCGTCCTGACATCCTAATAAAGGAAACGAAGAATATTAGCATATTCATAAATGTGGCGAAACTAAACACTCGCGTCCTAATGCATGGACAATTGTAATTCACTCCACGTAAGCACATAAACACATAAGCACTTACGAATTTCATTTCCGGATAATGATAGTCCCGAGGCGTTACTAGAGTTTCGGTTAGAAACAGCATTGATCAAATGCTTTTCCAACAAGACTCCCAGAAACCCAAGGATCCAATCAACATCCTAGAAATTAAATCCCATACCCATATAGTCACATAAGCATGTTATCAATTTAAACACATAGCATATGACTCTACACCTAAGTCTCTATTAAGCGAGACAAACCCATTGTGATCCTAATCACTTCCTACGTACCCAAGGTATTCGAACCCGGTACGCTCTGATACCAAGTTGTAACGCCCTCAAAAAAAAAATAGCATTAAACTCAACAATATTGACATACATTGATATATAAAAGATCAATATCCTTCTATTCATCAGAGTATTTCCTTACAAAAAGTATTACATGTTGACAACAAAAGTAAACGCCCCATGGGCTTATAACTTTCCAAGCCAACACTTGGTTACAAGAAGTGAGTACAAACTCATATACACATTAAGCCCTAGGCTTGAATTTACATGTAATACATCAAAAGCAAAATGACATCCAAAAAGTCTGACAGCCTCTAGCCTCTCAAGCTATGTCCTTAGAGGTGGCATGCTACCTGTACCTGAAAATGATGTTCCCATATAGGGTGAGCCACAGCCCAGTAAAAATATACTAAACCAGCTATGAGCAATGACTAAAAGATTAACAGTTGATAGATGGTCAACCCTGATACATCCACTTATATCACATTACAATTACATGACATACAAGTCTATGTTACTTTTCATTTTCCATTTTCAGTAGATAAACATACTAGTTAAATCAATACATCAACAGATAAGCATATTAGCTATATCAACATCTCAACAGATAAGTATAAGAACTATATCCTACAACCAAAGATAAGCATATGAGCTATATCTACACTTCTCTAGACAAGCATATGAGCTATATCTACGCTTCTCAAGGATAAGCAGATGAGCTGTATCCCCGGAGTTCATCCCCTATCTCCTCCCAACGCTATCCGGTTTAGAGGTACATCCCCTATCTTCCCCTAAACCGCGGAGTACATCCCCTATCTCCTCCTCTACACACAATGCATATAAACACAAAGGTTCTATACACAATCAACCAATACATAAAGTTAATGTATTCTATTAACCGTCATGCTTCATGATACATTCCATTGATTAGTTTTCGTTTGCCTAATCATCATGCATTGTCTACAACAATCAAGACTATCCTCCACCGATAGCCCAAAGCAGTTATTTCTAAACATAAAATAAATGCACAAAATGGATAATATATCAACATTTCAATTTGGTGAGCGACCCTTTAATCCCATACATTCCAAATTTCAACATTTCCAATTCAATTCCTCATTTCCTTTAATTAATTATATACATTAATTAATTAAAACAATTAGGGCAAATTCCCATAATTAACAAAACAGTCCTAAGGTTCCATTTTCATCCATAATCCATCATCTATCTCATCTTTCTATTGCAAACTTGCATTTAGGTTTATTATAAACAAAACCCCAACTTTTGTAAAATTACACAAAAGACCCAAACTTTCTCAAAATTACCCAACAACACCCAACATATCAAAATGCTAAAATTCAAAGACAAAACTCATAAAGAGGAGTAGGGTATCCCTACCTCGAAGTTTGAGCTCAAAAGGAGATGAAGACCAAAAACCAAAATGCTCCAAATCGCCAAATTTTCAGATTAAATCAAAGCTCTTAACGCCCTCTACCTTTTTAACAAAGAGCTTAGGGTAGATTCACACTAGAAAGAGATGAAAATTTAGAAAGAAGGCAAGTCTAGAGAGAGAGGGTCTCAGATCTAGGGTTTTAAAATGAAAAGAGGTGAAAATGTTATGTTTAAAATCGCTGCTGCCCGCTGATATAAAACAGGCTCGCTCGAGCGACCAGACACAGAAACTCTCGACTTTTGGGAATAGAGAAAAACGCCAGGTTGGCGTTTTGGAGCAAAACGCAGAGAAATTCTATTTCCACACATTCTTTTATCTCTATACACATTATACCTCAATTCACACGCTTATGAATTTAATTATATATTATTATTCTTATTCCACACACTACATATTTTAATTATAACCCTAACTCAAATCATGTACACACACCACTTAAATAGGTTTCCACCCACCTTCAAATCAAAACCCTAATTCACACATATTTCACTGATTTTCTCACTCCAATGCTTTAGTCTTCTTTCATCTCATCTCCTTCCAAATTTCGAGCCACCATCTCATCAATGTTATCACCTACACAGAAGTATGCCACCAAAGCCTTGTTCGGATTGGCTCTCCACCAAGCCTAGACCCATATATTAAAAGAATAATATTGATGAATTTAATAATAATATAAATTGATTTGGATCTCATTAATATATATATATATATAGAATTATGAAGATTGATGACTTTAAGGGTTATTTTAGGTGCTGATGGATCATTGCGAAAATTGCACAATTGGGTTCGTTGTACTTTGTTGATTAGTTGATTATGAGAAATATTATGAGAAAATATATGGAACGGAAAGAATCTTAAACAATGGAATATAAGTTTAGAGAATAAAGCAATATCAAATATTTTATACAAGCAATAGAGGATAATAGAATGTGTAGCAAGTAATGGTAAACAATAGAGGCAATGAGAAACAATGAAGAAACTAGGTTTTAATTTTTTTTCTTCTCAAAAGATGTGCACGGAGAATCATTATTTTTAAAAGATGTGTACAAAGAAAATTAAGATTTTATATTTAGTGTGTTTTGATGTCCATTATAGTTATTTTGCTTCATGATAAAATTGTCATTAATTTTTTTTTCATTAAGTGTGTGCACAGAGATAAAAAAGCGTATGGAAATAGAATTTCCCCAAAACGCAGGCTGCGTTTTTTTGTTCATTTGGGGAGTGCCAAAATTAGGTTGAAAAATTACGTAATTGCCCTCAAATTTTATATTTTGTATAAATGGCTAAAATGTAATTTTTTAAGTTGAGTGAGGGTATTTTAGTCATTTTAGTGTGATGTGACACCATAAATAAATATTAATCAAAAAAAAAAAAGTAACTTTTTACCAACTTCCCAAATCACTCTAAAAAATCTTGGTTAAAAGCAAAAAAACTGATTTTTACCACATTCCCAAAATAGCCCTATGTTGAGCGTTGGTTTGGGATGTGAGTTGATTTTTGGCTTTATAATTTTTTAGTTATTTTAAGCTGGAGTTAAAAAGTTTCATTTGGAATAGATTTTTTGATTTTTTTGATTTTTGTGAGAGAAAAAAATGAAATGATTATAATTTGAATGTGATATTTTAGTGGTATTTGGCAAGTGGTTTTGGGGCTAAAATAGCCACAAAAAACAAAATAGGCTATTTTAGCCACAACAAATAAAATATCATATCCAACCCATAATCATTACTCTTCTCTAAAACAAAGTCAAAAAAACCAAAAAACTCTTCCCAAACCAAGTTTTTTACACTCTTCTATGTACTTTTAGACAAGCTTCAATTAACACTGGGGAAATTACAATCATATTGTGTCAGTACATATTAATTATAAACAAAAATATTTTGGAACTCTAATTTGTGAGTTTTAATAGCGCTAATGTGTATGTAGAGCCCATCTGATGTGATGTTTTGGCCTTGTTGTTGTTGTTATTGTTTTTTTTTTTTTTTTTTTTTTTTGATTTTTTACCTCACTAGAGCTCTAGTTTTAGAAGAATATATCATTGTTGATTTACAAATTAATAGAAAAATTATAATTATAATTATTAATTTTTATAACATATTTCACTTTTTTATAATTATTTTTTTGGACTATACTGGCAAGTTATTTTCTCTTTATTATTCATCAAAGGGTATCAAAAGTTTGGAAGATTTTGGCTTATTTTAGGAAGGAGATTTAAAGTTAATTTTTTTTAATTTTTTAAAAAAAATGTGTAAAAAAATAATTACTTTGTTTGTTTTCAGTTTTTAGAATTTACTTTTAAATTTTTTTTACTTTTTTATTTTTCGTATATTTTTGTTTTCACTGAATTTTTTTAATATTTTAAGATTTTTTTTTTTCATTTTTAGACACACCTAACATAAATAAACTTAAAAAGTATAATATTTGTAAAAAAAATCTTTTAAAAAATCACTAAATACCAAAAATACAAAAAAAAACAAAAACAAAAACAAAAATTTAGTACATTTTTCATATTTTGTGTATTTATTAATTTTTTAAAATATTTTTTCACAAATAATTTATTATTTAGATACATTTAAGTAAGTTACATATAAAAAAAAAAAAAAATTGCTTAAAATTTAAAAAATATTTATTAAAAACAAAAATACACGAAAAATAAAAAACTTAAATTTAAAAAATTAAAACCAAACACACTGAGGTGTCGTTTGGGAAGTGGGTTGGTTTTTTGGTTATTTTAACTTAGGCTAAAAAGTTTAGTTTGGGAAGGGTTTTTTTTAGCTTTTTTGACTTTTTTTATGAGAGAATAGTGTAATGATTATGGGTTGAATGTGATATTTTATTTTTTATGGTTAAAATAATTTATTTTGTCTTTTGTGATTAAAATAATCAAAAAAGCTTGGTTTAGCTCTTTCCAAACGGAACCTGAATGTGATTAAAAAAAAAGTTAAAAAACTAATAAATTGACTTTAAACTTGTTCCCAAAACCTTATTCTCCACCGTTTTGGCATTGTTAAGGCCCTCACAATGGTTGTGTAAAAATGTGTTATATGATAAAAAATAATAAAAATGAGATCTAAAAATGTGTTTAAGAATTTGTTAATTTAGTGAGTGAATGGTAATATAATATATATATATTAAGGTGTGTATTTTGATATGCAAAAATGCTCTAGACCACTAATTAGTGGTGGCTCTAATGATGTTGCAGTGGGTCTCACCCACTGCCACATGTGTTTTGTGCCTTGTTTGTTTGTTTTTTTTTTTTTTTTTCAATTGCCACCTCACTAGTGGTGGGATTAGTGATAGCAATTTAGTGGTCTATAACATTGCTCTTTTGATATATGTTAAGAATATATATATATATCTATAAACAATAAATAAAATAAATAATAGTTAAAAAGTACAATGAACCCCACCTCCACTGCACTGTGTCAGCAACATCCATCTCTCCCTTTTTCCTTTCTTTCTCTCTCTCGGTTAGCTAAATGGATTGCTATGACCAATTTTTTTTTTGTATTGGAAATTTTTTAACTTGGTTTTTTTGGTTTCGTTTGATTTGAATTTTTTTAATTTTTTAACTTTTGTAAGAAAAAAAGTATAATGATTATAAATTAAGTGTGATATTTTTTTTAGGGTAAATTAAACTAACAGTCTCTATAGTTTTGTGCTGGTATCACTTTGATCCTTAACTTTTTAATTATAATACATTTGATCATGAATTTTGAATCTTATTCCAATAAGAATAATTGAAGATACTATTACTCAATTTCAAGGGCAAAATCGTCCATTTGATAAAATATAAACCAATTTGTCAAAAATAAATATCAAAAAATATTTTTGAATTTTTAAAATTTATTTCTACCCAAGAAAGATAAAATTATGTAAAATTAATAAATCTTTTATACATTTATTTATTTATTTATTTATTTTACTAAATTAATTTTTATTATGTGTTTGGATGATGATTATGTAATGTGTGGTTGTTAGACTTTTAATGTGTAATCAATATATTTAATATATGAAATGTTTTTAGTTTTAAATTTTTTGATTTAATGGATTGATTTAATAATGATATCAAAATTGTCACCATATTTAAGTTTTGAAAAAATAGAAACTAATTTAATGAAAATAGAAACAATCATCCATTGGATGATCATCATTTAAATACATAATAAAAATTAATTTGGTAAAAAAAATAAATGTATAAAAGATTTATTAATTTTTCATAATTTTATTTTTGATGGATAGAAATAAGTTTTAAAAATTCAAAAATATTTTTGTAATATTTATTTTTGTCAAATTATTTTATATTTTATCAAATGGACTATATTGTCATTGAAATTGAGTAATGTTATCTTCAATTATTTTTATTTGGAACAATATTTAAAATTCAGGATCAAATATGTCACAATTGAAAAATAAGGAATCAAAGTAATACAAGTCCCAAACTATAGAGACTGCTAATATAATTTGCCTTTTATTTTATTAGTGTATTTACTCTATTTTGTCATTTTGTGTTTTTTTAATGTCAAACCAGGATTAATTGTTTTCTTGGCATATGACATGTTTAATGGATATGTTAACACTTCCATTACAACACAAAAAGTGATTTTTAATTGGCCAAAATTTGGTCCCTCATGCTAAAACACTGCTTAACACATCCATTATGATGCCCTAACTGGGGAGCTGTTGCTTGTAAACCAATCCAATAAGATTTCGTTTGGCAAGGAGGTTTGGGGTTATTTTAGTTACAAAAGACAAAATAAGTTATTTTAGTCACAACAAACAAAACATCACATCTAACCCATAATTATTACATTCTTCTCTCATAAAAAAAGTTAAAAAAGTCAAAAAATCAAAAAGTCCTTTCCAAACTAAATATTTTAGCTCAGACTAAAATAACTAAAAAAATCAAAAAACTAAAAGATCAAAAAGCCAACCCACTCCCAAACGGAGGCTAACTCAGATTTCCAAATTTCTTCCGCATGAATCATTCATTTGCTTTCGCGGAGGAAAAGTGAAAAAATAAAAAGAAGGGTGAATTACACTAATAGTCTCTATAGTTTGGGGAATGTGTCACTTTAGTCCCCGACTTTTCAATTGTGACACATTTGACCCTGAATTTTGAATCTTGTTTCAATTAAGGACAATTGAAGATATCATTAGATTTTTCAAGGGTAAAATCGTCAATTTGATAAAATATAAACTAATTTGACAAAAATAAATGTCAAAAAAATATTTTTGAATTTTTAAAAATTATTTCTACCCACTAAAGATAAAATTATGTAAAATTGATAAATCTTTTAGACATTTATTTATTTTTTTACCAAATTAATTTTTATTATGTGTTTAGATGATGATCATATAAAATTAATTTTAAAAATTAATCATGTAATTTTTATTGATTTTGATCAATTTTACATAAATTTTTTTTAGTGTATAGAAATAATTTTTAAAAAATCAAAAATATTTTTTTGACATTTATTTTTGTCAAATTAGTTTATATTTTATTAAATTGACGATTTTACCCTTGAAATTAAATAATGGTATCTTCAATTGTCCTTATTTGGAACAAGATTCAAAATTCGGGATCAAATGTGTCACAATTGAAAAATTAAGGACTAAAATGACACAAGTCCCAAATTATAGGGACTGTTAGTATAATTTTCCCTAAAATAAAAATGGAATTGAAGGGTGTTGGGAGTATCCACGTAGCATCAGGGCTTTGAAGAGGCTGTGGAATGCCGACAACACAACTAGGATGATAATTTCTTGAGTGCCATTTTGAGAATATAATAAAAAGTCACGTTTGTGGACAAATGTTTAAAAATGTGGTTGTCAAAAACGCAACAAAATCTCTTTGGGAAATACTAAAAACGCAATCTTAAAATTATAAATTAGGGCTTATGAAAAAAAATAAAAAAATAAATCTCTTATGTTGGGTAAGGTTATTTTGGTCATTTTAATTTGATTTGACATTATAAATAAATATTAAACTAAAAAGAAAAAAGTCAGTTTTTTACCAACTTCTCAAATCACTTTCAAAAAAGCCAAAAAACTTGGTAAAAAGTTAAAAATCAACTTTCACTACTAGAAAATTAGCTTTTTGCGACTACTTTTTTGCGACTGTTTGTTTGGCCGTTGCAAAAAAAAAAAAAAAAAAAAAAAAAAACTCTAATTTATATTTAACATTTATCCACGTTTTTTACACAACGTTTTTTTTTTAAAAACGCTGTGGAAAAGGTGAAGTGAAATTAAAAAGGCACGCATTTTCCTTTTATAAACACGCATTCGACTCTGTAACGGTGCTCCGTCTCCCTCTTCCCCTTTTCTCTTTCCGTCGTTCTGTTTTCTCTATCCATTTCTCTCTCCGTCCTAGATCTAGGGTTTCCTCTGTCTCCTCATGCTCCTTAAGAGATTCACCAGGGTTGATTCCGTTTACTTGTTCAGATCTAATTCTAAATCCATCGATTCTTGAATCGATTTGGTTAAAATTTATTGACGATTTTTTGTTTTTCTTGATTCTGCAGAGGAAGATGGACTGGTTGAGTTTCACAAATCGGCGGGGTTACGAGACCGGTGAGTGAAGAAGGATCAAGATCATCGGGATCGGGATCGGGACTGAGACCAATCGAATCGGGACTGAGGAAACCAGCTGATTGAGTGAATACTGGGTTTCTGGTAATCGAGTTGCTACGTTAGCGAAGGGATTTTATCTAGGGTTTCGAGCCTGTTAAAGCTCCTTCTCAGGTATGGTCCTCCCGTCGCTACTATCCCTGAAGTCTGGTCCTCTCTCTCTCTCTCTCTCTCTCTCTCTCTCTCTCTCTCACGCTCTCTCTCGCTCTCGCTCCATCAGATCTGGTCTCATACACAGGACTCGCTATATTCCTTGCTCTTCGATCTGGCCTCTCTTCAGTCGAATTGTGCTTTTTTTAATCTTTTCACTTGCCATTTTTCGTCTGCTCTCTTTCAATAGAATCTCATTCACTTTGATATTTTTGTTTTTCAATCTCCCTATTTTCAATTTTTTCAATCTATGTTTTTATATTGGTAAATAAAAGATTCATATCCATGATTCCATCTGTATTGAATCTTAATGCAAGTTGAAATATATAGTCATAACTGAGTGTAGGTCCACTAGCTTTTGATGAATATCATTCCTTGGATTCTACATTTCCCTTAATTGTGATTTGCTTTTCAATTTTTCTTATAAATGTTTTAAATTATTTTATCTTTGATTTATCATAAATTTTTTGAAATTATTATGATGTCTTGTTTCATTGAATTCTACAATTTCATTGGAAAGAAATATCAGCACTTTTGCCTGTTCAATGGTATGCTTTGTGCCTGGGTTTATTTGCATAAATTATAGCACTTTAGGGGTTATTTTTTGCAAGTGGCTTGAAGAGAGCTTTTCAAATTAAGGCGCATCTTGTTCACTGTTTCTTTGCTCATATTTATAAATTTGTATCGGCATCCAAATGAGATCCATAGTAAGTGTTCATTTGCTTTCTTCCTCAATTATTGCAGGATTTTGGTGATGTGATAGTATATTCCTGGACATGGTGGGTTTACTGACAGAATGGACTGTCAGGTTGGCTACTAAAATTTTCAGTTCTTGCAGACATTTATTCATAGCAACTCATTTGTTGCCTCTAAATTATTCTTATTCTTAAGATATTATATTCTCCAATGTTAGATTTCTTCTTTGGCTGATTGTGAGTAGTATGTGCTAGAAGTTTTTATATATTGTTTCATTTACACAATGCTGGTTACGTTGTTCAAGATTATTTTTATTCTCTAGCTCACACTTCTGATTTGTTTTATCTTTCTAAATGTTTGTGCTTTGCATAGAAGAAAATAAATAACCATAGGGGGAAACAAAGGGTGAACAACTAAATTGGTATGGTTCAACTCAAAGAGTTAATTCAGATTGGCTGCTTATATAGCTCACTTTGAACATCATGCGAGGAAATTGTTTCATAGGTTCTTTTCTTTTCTTTTCATCTATGCTATTATTAGCATGATCAAGTTTCTTTTCCTAAGATAAGATTTTTTTGTCACTTCCATGCTATTTTGTTGTTATAATTTTGTTAAATCTAAATTTATTTCAAAAAAACTTCCTTTCAATCCATGAAAATTGGTGGAACTTTATTCTAAGAAACTTCCTTTCAATCCATGTAATGTACTTGTTTTGATGAAATTGGATGCACTCTTTACAAATTAATGATATCGATAATAAAACTTGTTTATGATAGGTATCATTTTTGTGGGTTAAAATGGAATGGGACCTCAACTCGTATGGCTAAAAAATACACATTTTCTAAGTGATGGAATCACGCCCCCTTTCTTGTTATGGGCAAGAAGCATATACCAAAGTTAAGAGATTGCTTTTAGAACAGTTTGTAGAACATAATTTTACGTATTTCTAATGAACATAGATAATTAGACTATGTTATTCCTTTTTGTCTTGAAGGAAGAACACTATAATCCTTGATTTTTTTTTTCTAATTTTTTTTTTTACTATAATGCGATGTTGGTTGTAGGCATTGGGCTCAGGATAAGTGGGTTTGTGTTTGCTTCATGGTTCAAGCATCATAGTTTTTGTGTTGCTGCGGTTTTATGGTGGAAGTTTGGTGTATAAACAGTACTGTTCTTGATATAGTTGTTCTCAACTCTGTCAAACTTCCTTTCATTTTTTTAATGGTTTAGGCAGATGGACAAGTTTATTCATTGTGTCAACCTTGTAATAATTTTTATAGGCCTTGCTCAATCTGAGTGAATTAGAAAGACAGTAGCCTGTATTTTCATTTTCCCTTGTACTATCAGAAAGGTATTACTCCATTTATAGTTCTTTGACTTGTATAACTCTGACATAAAGTATAAAAACACAATTGTTTTTGAATCAGATCATAGTAACTATTTGTGCTCTTTGCATGAAACTAATCATAAATTCATCATTTTGAAGGCAGATGTATCACCATCACCATCACCATCATCAAGGAAAGAACATCCACCCCTCCTCAAGAGGGTCCATTCCTCCAGAAAGGCATTTGTTCCTGCAATGGGGGAATGGTGCAGGAGATTCTGGACTTGTACTTTCAACTGATGCAAAGCCTAGACTGAAATGGACACAAGACCTCCATGAGCGGTTCATAGAAGCAGTAAATCAGCTTGGAGGAGCAGACAGTGAGTGCATACAACATAATAAGTTTAAGAAGAAACCAAAGGAAAAATGTCTAATGCTCAACTAATTGAAATATCTCTTCTTTGTTACAGAGGCTACTCCAAAAATAGTTTTGAAACTTATGGGGGTTCTGGGACTGACATTATACCACTTAAAGAGCCATCTTCAGGTAAATATTTTAGGCCAACCATAGTTACTTGAAAAAGTCTCTGAGGTCTCAGATTTTTATTTTTATTTTTAGGGGATTGTCATATTCATATACTTGTATATAAGCACACAGATTAAGAATAACTCCTCCAATTTTGGTTTGGCAGAAATACAGGCTCAGTAAGAATCTCCTTGGGCACTCTAATATTGGAACAAACAAAATTGGTAAGAAGTTCAACAATTATGGAGTATAAATTATTGTGAGCTACGCCAACTACTGGCAATGGAATAGCTTACAGAATTTAGGAATGGTTATAGTGGCAGGAGAAAGGATGTCTGAGGCAAATGGAACTCATGAGTAATTCAAGCATTGAAACCCAAAACAAATAAGATCGATCTCAAAACCCATTTCATGTTCTTTCTGCTCCTTTATCCATTCCTTTATTTTCTAAAAATTACTTGAACTGATACTTTAATTGTGAAACCTTTTATTCAGAAGCTTACATATAAGCGAAGCAATACGGATGCAAATTGAAGTGCAGACAAGGCTACATGAACAGCTTGAGGTACAAAATACTGAGAAATTTCCTGTGTGTACAATTATAGGAAGCCTTTCTTCAATGCTATAATAAAAAAATTCTGCACCAATTCAAGATAAATCTAGATGTCACTTACTTTAATCTAGAAGATATTACATGAAATGGGAAGATAGAAATAGACAACAAACAAGTTAACCAATTATACAGATGCATAATACTACCTTTAATCGAGAAAGAATATTAAAACATATTTATCAGATATTAACATATGATGTGTGCACAATATATATGCATTTTACAAAGAGAAAGTTAAAGTATATCTAAACACAATGCTTCAAATTGACAACTATGATATAAAGTGCATCTCATCATTTTTGAAGACAGAACATATCACATGTAACTTTATTATAAAGCAACTGCTATATTACCAAGCATCATTTTTAACTTGTCACAAGGAATATTAATTAAAGGCACAATTGTTCAAATATTTATGCTCTGTTTTTCTCTCAGGATATACAGAGGATAGAAGCAGTGTCTTAGTGAGCTTTGCACTCTGAATCATATAGAGGAAGCTGCTGTTCTTAGTACTTGTACAAGGCAGTTTCTTATTAATTTGGTTATGTTGATGTAGTACTTGTTGCAATTTTATTATTTCTTAGTGGTTCATGAACGTTGTGAATTAGGATTTTAATTGTTCTGATCTATTACTTCAAATTTTATGCATCAGGTTTGTGATTACGGCTTGCCTCCGTCAATTAACAATAGTATTAAGGTTGGTGCAATATTGTATATCTTTTACATTTACATATATGGCATGTTAGAAAATTAAAAGAAAAGGAAAAAGATTTTAGGATCACTTTATTTTATGTACAGAGAATTTTAATGTTGACTTTTGAATTTTGGTCACAAGTCATTTATTATTTATGATTATAATTTGCAAACTTTTTATTTTTTATTTTATTTTATTTTATTTTTGGGTAGTTTCTTTATTTTTTTTAATATTATTAATTTGTTTGCTTGCTCAGAAATTGAAGGAAAAAATGGAAAATAAGATTTTGAATATTTATATTTGGTTGCTTCAATCTCTCTATACTTATCTAGCTTTCTCATATTCTATTTATGATCTTTTGTGATCTAGAACTAGCTGATTATCATTGATATGATCCACAATATAACCCTGACCTTGTGACCCAAACAACTGATGATGTACATGATGATGACTTGTAGATCAATTGACATTACTTTTAATATTATCATAAGAAAGGTTGACATTACTTTCAATGCCAAGGGAAGCCAGTCCAGATGCCCCAATCACTGCCTCTAGGTAAGTTATAGAGTTCGGTGTTGTTTGGTCCAATTTATTATAGTTGTTTATAGTTTTTTTATTTTGAGAAATTTGTGCCAAAGTATTTTTTATAGTTTCGGTTTGTAATTTATGAGGCAGAAATAGCTTAGGTAAAATTATAAATAAATACAAAAATAAATTATTTGAAAGCAGTGAGAGAAGTGTTTTTAACTTTTAACTTTTTACTTTTCTGTTGTCAACTTTCAGTTTAAGGAAAGTTATACAAAATAGCATTTTCAAGCTTATAGGTTGTTGACACTGCGGTTTTGGAGCATCATTGTAGAGCATTTTAAATCAATTCTTTTTGGGTGTATGTATGGTCTCAACATTGTTCAGTAGTTTTTTGTTGGGGAGAGGAGCATTCAAGATTGTGTATGGTTCCTAGACCCGTCTTTAGTTTTTTTTTTTTTTTTTTTTTTTTTTTTTATCCGCGTGAATTGTGTAGTTCATATATGACATGGTTAATGCTGCTATTTTATTGCTATAAATCAGCATCTGCTTGTTTTCTTTAATCTGCTTGTAAAGAGACAAAAACAGGGGTCAAAGATTACAGCTCACGTGTTTGGCTATTATAGTGAACCGACGGTGCAGGTTCAAATATTGAAATTTGTTGTGGTCTTTAGACTTTTAGATAATGCTATATCATATAGCTAATAGGATTAGTGGACTCAGCAATGTCATGGTTTTAAAAATTGAAACACAGAGATGCCTGGAGTGGTGTCGGTGTTTCCAAACAACCGCAGGAGGCTTCACACGACTCATTCATGGGATTTCATGGGTCTTTTGGGAGAAGAAACCATGGAAATCCCTGGGTATTCCACCAAGAACCAAGTTAATGTCGTTATCGGCTTCATTGATACCGGTTAGTTGTCTTTCCCTTTCTATTGAGAACAATTGGTTTCATTGATTAGTATCACTATATGTGTATGCACAAATTAGACAATGTTCATTTATTAGTTCATTATGGAGACATGACCTCTGGGCTCTTCCTAGGATTAGGAGTAGAAAACAAACTGACTCTCTGTGCTCATTGAATACAACACTTGCTCATTCTTTAATGAGTACCCATTATCATTTTCTTTGATGCTTTGTTTGTTTGAAGTCACAAGTATGTGAGCTAACGATGCCCTTCCTCACTCTTCATTATGCTTTCGAACGAAAATGAGACTTTTCATTATGATTTCAGAAATTATAGGTTCATTTGTTTAATCAAAAAACACTCTTCATTCTAGTCCACTTTTCTTTTTAATCCTCTCTTCGTCACTTTTTTTGCTAACAAAGGCGTGCCGGTCTCTCTTGCCACTGTTAAGATTGTAGCAGAGTTCTTCTTCACACACACAACTCTCAAATTGTTGTGAAACATATTGAATTGCAACGAATCTCTCTCACACTCTTATGAAATTGCAATTAATTTTAAGCACTGCTTAAAGCAGGAATTTGGCTTGAATCCCCAAGTTTCAGTGATGCTCACATGCCTCCAGTGCCGGCTAAATGGAAAGGGAAATGCGAATCAGGAGAAGGATTCAATGCTTCAACTTGCAACAGGTATTTTATTCGATTTTTTTTGGTACCCAAATTTGTGAATCTTGGAGTTTGTTTGTTTGTTGGACCCCAACCCTCAAGCTAAAATTGTCATGATATAGGAAAATAATAGGAGCAAGATTTTATTTGAGTGGGTATGAGGCTGAAGAAGATCCGATCAAGACAATGTCATTCAGGTCCCCGAGGGACAGCTCTGGTCACAGTAGCCACACAGCATCCCTAAAACTTCAAATGTATCTCCTATGGGTTTCTGTAGATGAGGATGAAGATATCCATAAAGAGTATGTTGAGGAGACTAATCGACAAGCAATTATGATTGCTGCTGCCAAGTTAATTGCTAACGACACAGTTCCTGAGGTGAGCATTTATTTGCGATTTTATAGAAGTTCGATGATGACACTCTTTTTTGGTTGGGCAAACTTATTATGAATTCTACATTTGGAAGATTACTATCACGTAACTGGTTAGGAGTATGTCCTTGTGAGACTGTGGAAGCTGTTTAGTTGTCCAATCTAACCACATAAAAATGCATTGTAGATTGGTTAACTAAATTTTTTTGTTTTTTGTTTTTCCCATTAATTGCTATAAAAAAGGAAGGAAAGAAGAATGTTTAATGGCTATTCTGAATGCAGGATTATCTTGGCCCGGAGATCGTTTCCCATTTTGTGATGCATGGCACAAGTGTGGCTGAGATTGTGAAACACCTCATAGCTGTTTTAAAGAAAAAGAATGACGATGTGTCCAACATCTTTTTAGAAGCACTGAAACGGGTAATGCTTGGGACTTTGTGGTCTGGTTTGACCAATTGATATTTGTTATAATTCCAAAATCTTATGCAGAAATAATAATTTTTCTGTCCCTGTATATGTGTGGAATGTATGGTATGAATTGGTGATATTATTGACAAATCACTCCAGATAGAAAAAACTGCAATGGATGCCATGCATTTAGATTTACTCGAACATGGTAGTTGAAGTTCTAGAGAATTTTTTCATGATATGAAAACATGGTCTTACTTTTAATTTATCTTCATTTGGTTTTATTTTTTACCTCAGCTGGATATTAACTTTCTTTTATCTTGCTTTTGACTAGGCATACCATCGGCATATGATGGTAGTTTCAGAAAGCAATGATGGATCTCTTGCTGGCAAGTCTTTTAAAGAATGTAAAGATCTGGCTGCTCGGCTTTCTGGAACATTCGTAGGTGCTGCTCGAAACAAGCATAGATCAGACATTTGAAAATTGTCAAGGATGGTATTGAGTATGCTTTTGTTGATGCTCCAAAGCAGCTGTCTTTTTTGGATGGGGCTGTGGTCCATTTTGTTTCCAAACTTCCTACACCTGATATCCTTGAAATGTAAGAGTGAATCTTTTTGACTTTTTCTTCTGTTAGAATTTTTGCAAATATCACTTTACATTTATTGTATATAATATTTGAATATATATATATATATGAGAATATAGATTGTTAAAACATTGTAGGATTTTTTTTTTATAATTTTTTTGCGACGGTAACAAGATGGTCGCTAATACATTGTAGGCATTTTTTTAATTTTTTTGCGACGGCAAAACATTGGTCGCCATAAGTAGATTAGGCGGTCGCAAATAGTTTGCGACTGCTGTTTTGCGGTCGCAAAAAGTATTTGCCACCCCCACATTCGCGACCCCCATTTGCCGTCGCATAGGCCGTCGCAAAAGGTCTTTTGCGACTGTTTTTTAATTATTTGCGACGGTTTATAGCGGTCGCAAAAAGTATTTTTTTTAGTAGTGTTTTTACCAACTTCTCAAAACAATCCTGAGAAAATTACTTGCAAGTGAAAAGTGAAAAGTGAAAAATTATTACATATGCATGAAATTTTTTATAATTTTAATAAAATTTATTATCAATTTATAATTATTTTTAATATTTGCCCAGAACTGAAATTTTTCCTAATCTCTTGTAGTCCCCCATCCTCAGAGCGTGTTTTCTGCCACCACAACCTTACAGCATGATTTCAAACAATTACTTAACTGCTCATAGAAAGAGTACGTAATGTCTCAATTTTAGAAATGAAAATTGATTATTTTAATTAATTTTTGATTATTTATACATATAAAAAATGGTACAAAAAAATAAACAAGATAATTAACTTTTCTAAGTGACTTTTTAATTTGTTTTTACAATTTTTAATCTCTTGTCAAAATAAGCCTTAATGTAATTGGTTCAAAGGTAAAACCAACTTATATTGGTTAAAAAATGCGGTGTAAATTCAAGATGTTACACTTTTACTACTTTTGCATACCACATGTAATGTGCAACCTTATGGGTTAGCACACTATTAATGTAATAGGTCGCACTACTCATGTCTATCTTTAATGCAATACTGACATATAAGGTTTTTTTTTTAATTTTTTTTTAATATCCTTAATATTAAGATTTTATAAGATAAAGGACATATAATATTTTCATAGTAGTTAAGATCCATCAATATTTCTACATAGAAAATTTGACTTAGAAAAATTTTGCCCGACTTAAAAAAATTTCAATTTTCACAAAGAAATTTCTTTGATTCACAGAGAAATTTTAAAATTTCTCTATGATCATACCAGATAAATTTTGAAATTTGTTTGAGTCGGACAAATTTCTCTAAGTCGAATTTTCTCTGTAAAAATGTTGAGGCACCTCAGCTAGTAAAGAAAAATATTTTGAATCTCTTATATTACACAAAGTTGGAAAGAGATGTTTCACTAATTTTCTTTTCTTTTTTTTGGCATTGCCATTCTAACCAAAAAATTAGACACATTTTCGAATCTAATAATGTGACAATCAATTAAAATACGTAAGATAACTAATTCTCTCATATCTTTCATAATTATTAACTAATCATATCATTTACATATCATTGAATTTAAAAAAATAGACATATATATAATTTTTTAATAAAATAAATATAAACTTCTGAATAAATAAATACTCTTGAATTACTCTTGAATTAAAACCGCATTACTCTTGAATTAAAACCGCATTTTTCTTTCTCGGTGTTTTTTTGTGGTTGAACTTTTCATCTGTAACAAAACTGTAAAGTACCGTGGGAGGTTCCCATCAGAAAAAAGATGGAAAAAAAAAGAAGATAAATAAATAGAATCATGATAGACAAACGAATAATGTGACTCAATATTGAACTCTCTTTAGAATAAAACTTGTATGAAGATGACTTTACTTATAAAAGTGACACTATAGCATTATTGTAGCAATATTTTTATATAAATTTTAGAATAAATTATACATATGGTCCTATAATTTTTTATAAAAGATTATTTATACATATGAGAATACAAAAATATTTGGGAGCACTAAAAATGGAACACTAAAGGGAACTCTAATGAACTGGCTCCTCATTGATGTGATGGCTGAGCCTTTTTTTTTTTTTTTTTTTTAAAAAAAAAAAAATTTCCAACTGGTTAGTGCTTTGTGTTTTAGAACTCTGAATCAGCTTTGCAATTTTAAATTTCTAGCTCATTAAAGCTGATTAGTGCTCTGTATTTTAGAACTCTTAATCAGCTCTATATGAGAATAATTTTATCAACTGGGACAATAATATATCTATAGATCTACCAATCAACCCAAAAAAATCACCTTACCCAACCCAACAATCACCACCAAGCCCAACAAAAACAATTGTTAGATTGAGCTAGGTGGTTTCCTTGACAGAAAAATAGTGCTGAGGAAAAAATTGACATAAAATTAGTTTGATAAATTCAACGTGATAAACAAATCAAACAATTCGAGCTTGACTTGTATTTAGTTAATTAAGAATTTGTTTGAGCTTAATTTATTAAGTAAATAATTTAATCTTCAAAACATTTTGGAGTTTATTAAAAATTTTAAATCAAACTTGAACAATTAATTATTCATTTGACTTGGTACAATGAAATTATAGCACCGTTTGGGAAGAGCTAAAGTAGGCTTTTTTTAGCTATTTTAGCCACAAAAAATAAAATATCACATTCAACCATAATCATTATACTATTCTTTCACAAAAAAAGTCAAAAAGTTAAAAAACTCTTCCCAAACTAAGCTTTTTAGCCCAGACTACAATAGTCAAAAAAGCCAAAAAACTAAAAAACCAACCCACTTCCCAAACCAACCCATATAAAACTATTAAACTACTTGGCTTGGCTCGACAAAAGTTCGTTTTAGATTTACTCAAAAGTTTAATGAATCAAATTTGAACAAATTTTAGAACTTATTAAAAAATTTTAAAACAAACTTAAACAATTAATTGTCCAGTTCTTTTGACTCATTTGGGAACATAATTTTTTAGTAATTTTTCAACTTTTTGGCAAAAATATAATGTAAAAAAATTTGTATATTTAGGATGACTTTTTAATTTTTACGAAAATATATACAAAAAGTAGAAAAAAAGATAAAATTTTTAATTTTTTAATATAAATTATTAATTTTTTAATTTTTTTAATGACTGAAAAATAATATTATCAAACGAGAACTCAGTTTATCACTCCTAAATTCAACAAAAGTCTATTATATATATAATTTTTTATTTTTTATTTTTTTGGTTTAAAAGTAGAAATATATGACCTTTGAAAATTCTAACGTGAAAGTTAACGAGTGCTTTCTGCGCCCATCATGTCATGAGATATTTGCAGCTTTTCTTCATTTCTACCATCACTTTGCAGATTGAAGATTGTAGATTGTACTTTTGCCCTTTATTCAATTGAAATGCAAAAATCTTCTCCAAGGATTTTTCCTTAGTGTCCGCTCGGCAATGATTTTTTTAAATTGGTTTTTTAATTTTTTTAAGGGTTGTTTGAGATGACCTAAATAAGTATACTTTTTATTTTTTTACGAAAAGATGTACAGAAAAATAGAGAGATGATGTGATGGAAAAAAGATAAAAAGTGTGTGCTTATTTAGTATAGCCAAACTTGGCCTTAGTTTGAGATTTTTTTGATTACTTGGTATTTTTGTTTAGCTTTTTTTAGCTTTTTAACTTTGTTTTCTCATCATGTCATGAGATATTTGCAGCTTTTCTTCATTTCTACCATCACTTTGCAGATTGAAGATTGTAGATTGTACTTTTGCCCTTTATTCAATTGAAATGCAAAAATCTTCTCCAAGGATTTTTCCTTAGTGTCCGCTCGGCAATGATTTTTTTAAATTGGTTTTTTAATTTTTTTAAGAGTTGTTTGAGATGACCTAAATAAGTATACTTTTTATTTTTTTACGAAAAGATGTACAGAAAAATAGAGAGATGATGTGATGGAAAAAAGATAAAAAAGATAAAAAGTGTGTGCTTATTTAGGCCTTGTTTGGGAAGACTAAATAAGTGCACTTTTTGGACAAAAAAATTGAGGTTGAAAATATGGATGTTTGGGTTAACTTTTTGACTTTTTATGGAAAAATGGGTAATAAAAAATTGTGAAAATTGGTTTTTAGAGGAAAATTTGAATTGGGAGTTGTGCAGCCGTAATTATTGACTTTTGGTGAATAGTGATAACTTTTTAACTTTTTGAGTAACTTTTTGACTTTTTGGCTTTTTGGGATATTCCCAAACTTGGCCTTAGTATAGCCAAACTTGGCCTTAGTTTGAGATTTTTTTGATTACTTGGTATTTTTGTTTAGCTTTTTTTAGCTTTTTAACTTTGTTTTGGCAAAAAAAAATTTTCCTTTTGTAATTTTTGACCTTTTCATCTTTTTTTTTTTTTTTTTATCCTTTTGATAAATTCATTTCTACCATCATTTTTATGACTTTTATGAGTTTTAAACAGCAGAACTTGTATGTGTACAGGTATAATGTTATAATATATTTTAATTAAAGTTAACAGTAAAATTTCAAAATACATATTTGATCGATCAATATTTAAAATTCTCATGATTTGTTATTTGGATTTTTTTAAAAGAATAGAATTTCTTTATTTAATTGTGGGGACATAAAATTCTGAATGACAACACGTGACCGAGGTGGTACCGAAGTGTCAGTCGAGGTGCCACGTGTCCTCGATATGATGCCGAGATAATCTTGGCTAGGCCGAGGTTATTTAAGGGAATACCGGAATCCGGGACAAACGGGTAAGGGATAAGAGTTTAAGAATTGGGGAGGATTTCAGTCTAGATAAAGATAAGACTTATAGAGAGTTTATCCTAATCTAACCGGGAGTCCAAGATTAACATTGAGACAGAATCCATTGGATGCTTCTAATAGGATTAGGTTTGTGTTGGCTATAAAAGAGAGGCACCCTCATAAGTCTAAGGTATACTTTTTATATTATGAATAGTAGTTAAACATATTTGTTATCTTTGAGAGATAACTGACTTGATCGTCGGAGTGCCCCGAGTGGACAAACTACCGTCGGAATCTCTTCTTTCTGTGACAAGTTGTTCGGACTTAATCTATTCTGCCGCTACTCTCCAGCTGAATACTAACTTGGCAGTGTGGTCAGAAATCGACTTACATATTAATTTATCAAGAAAGAATGGACCTGAAAATTTATTTCAAAGAAAATACAAGAAAGCAATATTTAAAAAATTAAAAACCTTGATCTAATGGTGATTGATAATAAGTTTATGAAATAATTTGACCATTTCATAATAAAACGGTAATATAGTGGAGTGTTTTAGAAAGTTGGTAAAAAGTTGACTTTTTAACTTTTTGGTTTTTTTGATGGCTTTTTTGACAAAAAGCTAGGTTGCTTTGGATAAAAAAATTTTTTTGACTTTTTTAACTAAAAAAATTAAAAAGTCAAAAAATTAACTTTTTACCATTATTCCCAACAGATCCCAGTGAAATTTTGTTGTTAAAATTGAAAAATGCATCCATTAACTTTCAAGAAAAATGTTGTCACTACTATCACTATTAGTACTACTAGCCACACAACTGATCCCCACACTTTCCGGTGTTCAAATTGGTGTTCTATTGCTTTGGATAATTGCAGAAGTCCTGAGTTAGATGGGTACATGTGGTTTTGGATGCAATCATTTTTTTTTTAGTATTTTTTGTTTGGCTTGGTTTGGGATTCCCACTTGATTTGCTTGGGGCTCATCTAACTTCAGTTAGGCGTGTTTGATTTCAGAGATAGAATGGAAAAAATTTATAGTGAGGAAATTAATAGTGAGTGGATTGTTAATGGGGAGATTAAGTAAAATTGTGTTTGTTTTGATGATAGTTGTTAGTGTAAGAATTGTTAAATTATTTTTATATAAAATAATAAAATAAATAAAAAAATATAAAAAATTAAACATTAATATTTTAAAAAAAAATTTCAATATATAAAAAATAAAAAAAATTCTAATCCCCTCACTATTTTTCTAATAGCATCTCCATCTCCACCTCCTCCATCTCAATCCCCCTTCCAACCTCCATCTGTATTACCTCTCCATCCTAATCCCCTTTCCAACTCTAGAAACAAACACAATACTAAATAACCCCACATCTCTCTTAATCCCCTCCTATCTATTTAACCCCAAAACAAACGGGGTATTAGATTGTACTTCTTAAAGCAATTAGGATATTTTAAAAAGTTGGTTAAAAGTTAATTTTTGACTTTTAATTCATTTTAAATCATATCATCTCTTACATTTTTATTTATAAATAGACAAAAAAGTCAAAAAAAAATAAAAATAAAAATTTAATTTTAAACAACTTTCCAAAACACCCTTATGTGTTTCTCAAACTTCTAAATATAATTTGTTGTACTGCTTGTACTACTTATTTTATCAATAAATTTTTATTTTACTGATAAAAAAAATTAAAAACACTTTCGATTTTTCATCCAATTACTTAGAGCATCCCTATTAACTTATCTAAATTTTATCTTAAAATATTATTAAAAAATTCATTCCATATTTTAAGAATCATTTTTTCATCTACCTTCGCCAGCAAACTCCCTATTTTTTTCTATATTTTATTAAAATAGTCTTTTTAATTATTTTTAAATTTGAATATTTTTTTAATAATAAAATAATTAAAGTTTCAAAGGCAACTCCATTTATAGAAGAAAGCAGTAGAAGCAGAAACCAGGGATCGGATGTCCGGGAGGTCGGTCGGGCCAACGTCCGGGTGGACGATCAGCGAAGCAATTTTTGTTCAGATCATTTCATCTGGGACATCTGGGTGGACGACTACTGTCAGATATGAGGGAGCTACAGTGACTCCCTACAAATAGGGAGTGACTGTAGTAATCTTAAATTTAAAAAGTTGTATAAGGGATCTGGTGTGGAAGGATTTTTGAAGAATCAATCCCTTATAATAGCAAAAAGTTATTATAAGGAATCTGGTAGGGATGCTCTTACGATTGCAAATATAAAAATCAAACAAACAATACTCAATATTGATTTAAAAAAATCAATTTGATCCAAAAATCATGAAATCAATTTAGGATGTTTCCAAATATATGTTTAACATGCATATAAAATAATTTTGGGAAAATTACACAAATAGTCCCTATAGTTTGGGGCTTGTGTTACTTTGGTCCCTGACTTTTCAATTGTGACACATTTGACCCTAAATTTTGAATCTTATTCCAAATAAGGACAATTGAATATATAATTAGATTTTTCAAGGGTAAAATTGTCAATTTGATAAAATATAAACTAATTTGATAAAAATAAATGTCAAACAAATATTTTTAAATTTTTGAAAATTATTTCTACATACTAAAAATAAAATTATGTAAAATTGATAAATCTTTTAGACATTTATTTTTTTTTTACCAAATTAATTTTTATTATGTGTTTGGATATTGATCATGTAAAATTAATTTTAAAAAATTAATCATGTAATTTTTATTAATTTTACATAATTTTATCATTGGTGGATAAAAATAATTTTAAAAAAAATTAAAAATATTTTTTTGACATTTATTTTTGTCAAATTAGTTTATATTTTATCAAATTGATGATTTTACCCTTGAAAAATCTAATAATATTTTCAATTGTCCTTATTTGGAACTAGATTCAAAATTCAAGGTCAAATGTGTCACAATTGAAAAGTCAGGGACCAAAGTGACACAAGTCCCAAACTATAGGGACTATTAGTATAATTAACCCAATAATTTTTAAAAATTCAACAGGTCCATCAATTGCATTTGTGAAGGTAAAAAACAATCATTAAAAAACCCTCCTAGCATCAACTAGTCCTTTAAAGCCAAAGCAGTAATGAAGGAGAAAAGCCCTTTGAAGAAGTATACCTTCTAAATGAGACTTGTTAAAAAATATTATTCATTATTATTTATTACATTTTAAGCAATGTTTCAGAGACACTCATTAACATTTTTTATTTTATTTTATATTATTAAATCTAACTAGGAAGGCACTTATTATTGCATAAAAAAACCAACAAAAAAACTCAATAGATTTCATTATTTTTCCACATTTGAAGTGGAATAGAACATGGAAATTGACAATCTTCAATCTGCAAAGTGAACTTGAATATAGCATACGGGTCACATGAAATTTTGAATTGCCGATCTTAGGTTTTTCTCCACATCCATCCCTGTCAAGTAAAACTCATTTTCCATCTGCAAAAAATATAGAGACTAATTGGAATCTATGAATAGATAATGGATAATGGAAATGAATTCTTATGGTTATCCAACTGAAAAGGTCCTGTTGAGTTTTATTAGTCCATATCAGTGATCTGAATTGGTCATTCGTAAGGTCTGTCGAACAAAACATTTATATAAAAATTAATTTGATTTGATATCAATAGTTATTTTATTGAATCATGTTTGTCTTAAGAAAAAGTTAATATACTTTGAGAGTAAATCAATGATTTATTTATGAAAAATGTGATTTGGTTATGTAACTGATTACCAAACTTATAAGTGAACAATTCAGATCATAAAAATAAACTTTTAGATAAGCCACCAAAATTTAACAGTATCTATTTAGTTGAACGCCCAAATAGTACATTCCCCAAATGATAATACGTACATTGTATGATAAAAGTTTGACAAATAAAATTTTCAGAGTGGTCGTAATGAAAAAATCATTATTGGTAGAAATATCTAGGCTATTTGACAACGTTTAAATTTTAAATTTTTTTGTTTATGTTTATAAAAAAAAAAATTTGTAAAATATAAAAATAAACTCATTCGGTATCTATTTTTGTTTTAAACAATTGTAAACATCTAACAAAATTTATTAAATTTTTGCAACATAAAAAAAAAAAAAATGGTTTCATTCGCTTAAAAATAAATTTCCAATCAATTGCTGTATGGCAAGAGACTCCCCCCCCCCCCCCCCCCCCCAAAACCAAAAAAAAGCAGAACATTACATCTTGTAAATCAATCAATTTTTTTTTATTTTTTTATTTTATATATATCTAACAACTATCCATTTAACTAAAAAAAATCTTTCCAAACATATTAGTAATTATTTTCACTTCATAAAAATAAATAAAAAAACCACTAAAAAAAACTAATTTCCCAAAAAAATCACTTTAATTCCCGTATTTCTAATTTAAACTCTACATTTTTAATTTTGTTGCAATATGATCATTCTGTCACTAATCAAGAAAAAAATACAAATAAAATTAGATGGATCAAAATGAAATTCAAAATAAATTATAGGGACTAGCAGTGTAATAAATAAATTACACCAATAGTCCATATAGTTTCTTTTAAATTCTACTGTGGTCCCCCTAATTTTACACATAATTTTTTTTTTTTTTTTTCGTTCAAAATGTTAATAATACATAATGGAGGAATCGCATTGTAACAAATTGAACATGTAGGATTCAAATTAAAACTATGATGGTTTAATTTGTTATATATATGTATATATATTTTTGCCCACCAGTCCCAGTGAATCAAAAATTTTAAAACAGTGGTGATTGGCACCCCTTCAAATCACCACTCCCACCACCCCCTTTGACACGTGGCGGGTGGTGATTGGAGGGAAAAGAAAAAAAAAGAGAAAAGAAGAAAAAGGTGACCAATCAAATCAAGAGGGGGTCCAAAGGGGGTTCTAAAAAGGGGGTCCTGCACATTATTCATTTTAAAAATCTGTCTATACCAAACGCATTTTTATCTTTATTTTCTTCAAAAACAAACATAAACAAAATTTATTTATTTTATTATAAATAAAAACATACACACGCGGAATCGATTACCTGAGCAATAATAGTGATGACAAGGGAAGTATTGCCAAACGGTAGAACAATACTGGTGATGATATTGAGATGAAGCCCCTGAATTTGGGTGAGTAATTTGGGTGTAACAAAATCACTTTTCTCGCAATAGATTCTAACAAGAACATTGTTGTCGGAAACTTTCACATCAATCTGAGCAGACAATTTCTTGCTCAAGTTTTCATCATCATCATCATCGATTGAAAGGGGGGGCCCACATTTGTTCAAGTTTTCATCATTGGATGAAAAGGAGGGCCCACATTTGTTCTTCACAGGAGGTGCAGTGGGTTCCACCTTTTTCTCCTTTGCTTCTTTCTCCAGGGTTTGCTCATGTTCTTTAAGACGTTTTATGTACTCGATTGCGTCTTCTATGATCGATGCTTTGTCCATCTTCACATAAATGAAATCATCAATTGTTCAAAAAATACAATTTGAAACCATCAATTATGTACGAATAAAAATTAATTATTCAGATATCAATTAGAGTATCGAACTTAGGTTTTTGTTTGATAATTGTTAATATACAAAATGACATGAACTGAAAAAGTTCTATGGCATGTAAATGACAATTATCATCCATCATTTTGAATGGACTGGTATGCCAATGATTTTTTTTTATTTTTTATTTTTAAATAGATGTTATTAATTAGATAAAATTCATACAATATAAAAAATTAAAAGATAAAATTAACTCCAAGTATCAAATTGACACGAAACATATTACTATAGAACTTCAATATAATCAATTGTGCTATACATACCTAGAAAATTATTTAGAATTTTACCCACCCACAATTCAAATATGTAATAAATTAATAGAGCATTAGGAAGCATTTGTATCGTAAAAGTACAGCAGCTATTCATAATTCAATTATGCTATTGGCAACACCATAAGAATGAACCATTAATACCTTCTTTAGGCTTGGAATTAGGGCTGAGAGACATATGAGCTTTTGGTTAAGCCTTTCTCGACGCTTTCTCTCTGCCAAAACACGATTTTCAGCTTGCCATGGTGCCCTACTTGTGGCACAAACCTTTTTCACCCTCTTGGAAGTTCCTAATGTATCATGTATGTTCTCTTCAGAACTTGGTGAACTCATTGCCAACAAGTTTGTATAATCCTGAGACACCATTTCATCATCCTTAGGCGCCCCCGCGTCCCTCAAATCACCACCATTGAATGACTCTGAGTGAGTGGATGGCGATCCTGATTGCCCGAACAAAACAACATTTTCATTGTTACCAGAGTTGTCATTGTTGGTGTTGGACTTGAACTCTCGAGCTAATTCCAAGATATCAGTTTCAATGTGTGCGCTTCCGTTATTGAGAGATGCGTGAGATGAATAGACTTCTGGAGAGAAACATTTGAATCTGATCTCATCGAGTAAGTGATCGACTGAATCCATCTGGCATTGAAACATGAGGTTTGGATCTTCTTCCATTTCCTATGAAATTCAATGAATTCCCAATGAATATCAAACTAATATGCATTATAATTCAGTTATATAACTTTCATAAATGATAAGCTATAAGCTAACCAGTCCATGTAGCCAATCAGAGGACGTGACATCCATTAGCGTAGAGCTTTCTTGTTTAATCACACATAAACAGGTTAACCATAGAAGTCACACAGCCAATGTAAGACATGAAGTTACTAAATAAGCAAAACAACACTTGAATTTTTAGACAATGATATAAGATATGCAAGGGATTAAGAAGCAAAGCACAAGGTTACCCCTAAAACAACACCATGAGTACAGGTGACAAGGCTTTTCTCTCTAACCAATATGCCCAAGATGGAGAATCCATATTCAATTCTTTTCAATTTATAGTTGCACACATGCACGAAATAGCCTAAATTAGAGTAATGCTATGTTACACAGAATTGTTACACTATGGTCATGTTTTATTCACAAGACTAATAGTGAAGTATTAATAATCCTATTAAATTAGTGTAGTATTCACTATCTAATTTGACTAATATCCATTGGATTAATAATCCCATCTCTACTCCCATTATTAATAATTCTACAAATTTGTTAGATTAATTATCCATTAAATTAATAATTTTAAACCAAAATGTTAAAATAAATATAGAATAATTAGGCCCACAAATTAATAATTCTAATCACATATTCTAATCTAACCAATCAAACATGCCCTATAGATATTTAGAAAATTTAATGAGTTGTCTAAGTTCATCTAATGGCACACTAATTTACAATCAACTGCGCATTAATTTTTTCGGTAAATATGTCTATGCATATATCTTTACCCCTCAATAATTGCTCTCCAAAGTGATGGCATGTTCAGCCCTCTCTTCTCTCTCTGGGGGTTAACAAACTGCCTATCCCATATCATTCTCCATCACATGATTAAATTCAGAACACATATCGTCCCATCATACAATAGAAAAGTGATTTGAAACAACGGAATAATAATCAAATCAAATTCAAAACGTACACTACGGTCCTATTGTATAATAGACGGTGATTTGAAATAAAGGAATAATCAAAGAATCTAAACAAAAGGTTATGTTCTTTCCATAGGTGTGAGGCATGTAATTCTCATATGGGTGTAAAATTGGATATTAGTGTGTTTGATTTCAGTTTTTTGAATTTAATTTTTTAGAAATTAAATTTTTTATTTTTTTGTTTTTAGTGAATATTTTTAAAATTTTAAATAATTTTTTTTTTACTTTTTTAGATACACTTTATTTAGATATATCTAAATAGCAAAATATTTATGAAGAAATATTTAAAAAAATTAATGAATACACAAAAATATTAAAAAAAAATTGAATTTTCATTTTTTTTTCCATATTTTTGATATTTAGTAAATTTTTTAAAGATTTTTTTCACAAATATTATACTTTTTAAGTATATTTATGTTAGATGTGTTTAAAAAAATTAAAAAATATTTAAAATATTAAAAAAATTCAGTGAAAATAAAAAAATACGAAAAACGAAAAAATAAAAAGTAAAATCTTTTAAAAAGTGAATTTTGTGCCAAGAAGTGGAAAAAAAATTGATAAAGTGAGCTACTGTATCAACTTGTACAAATACATAATAAATGCACATAATTCTCTGTTTTTAATTTGTTTGTCCTTCTATCCCAACATATCCACAGTTGCTAGATTATACCTTAAAATTTTTTACCTCAAGATTCTCATATGTTACAATTGTATTGAGTGTTTTGAGAAAGAGGAATTTGAGGACAGATCGTCATTGGCCCATTATGATCACATTGTCTAATTATGTACGTAATGTTTTGGGATGACATGACTATATATAGAGAGAGATATTTAAGGATAAATGATTATTGGCCCAAATAACCCACCTTTTTAAATTATCTACACCATGTTGGGATGAATAAATATGGAAAGAAATTTGGTGAACACCTCTCTGACTATAGGCTTCTTTCATAAAAGACATTTTTTTTTTAATGCCCAAAGAACTTGAGTTTGATTTGATTTTATTTTATTTTTGACAAGGATGTGGTGGATATTTTCACCCTTGGGAGTTTTATATCTGTCAAGTGCTTATTTTACTTTCTCTCTCTGTCTCTCTCTCATTACTGCCTCTAGCATCAACCAGCAAAGTTACCTCATGTTTTTATTTGTTCTCCCTTAGCGAAGTTACTTCCTCTACTATTGGCTTCCACCACCTCCATTGTAAGCCTCCCTCATCTCAAATTTAGGCTAAATTTGACAAGTTATCAAAAGTCAAAAAGTTAAAAAGTTACTCAAAAAGTTAAAAAGTTATCACTATTTACCAAAAGTCAAAAATTACGACTGCACAACTCCTAATCCTAATTTTTCCCTACATATTAATTTATACAATTTTTTAATACACATTTTTCCATAAAAAGTCAAAAAGTTAACCAAAACATCCAAATTTTTTGTCTCAATTTTTTAGTTTAAAAAGACAAAAAGTGCACTTATTTAAGACACCCCAAATAACCCCTTATTATCGGTGACCTTTTATTCAAGACTCGCAACCTTAGAGATTTGTGCTATGTTGGCCTCCTTTGATAAGAGGTTGAAAGTCATCTTTTTGACTTTCAACATCTTTTCGGTTACATTATTTCTTTATTTTTTTTACATATTTTTTTAAATAAAAATCAAAAAACTAATTTTTAACCTATTTTTCAAAACAACCCGTTGTATGTTATTACTCTTTTATAAAAATGATTTGATGACGTGAGCTCTTCAAATAGGCACCAAGTGAGTTGCATAAGCATGTGTGTTGCATTTAAATCCAAAGAATTTTTTTATCAATTTAAATATTGAGCATGGGATTTCAAATAAAGAAGTTGTTTCAGTATTTTAATTTACTATTTAATTGTTCAGTAGCAAATAATAAAATTTTACTCTATTAATATTATATTTTCAGTGTTTCAGTATTTTTCTCATTTAATATTTCTACTAATGACTGTGAAGATCACAAGTGTAGTTAGTGGTTAATGATGATGAAAATTTAGTGTTTAAATATTAAATCAGAAATTAAATGTAACGTCCTCAAAATAAACCCATAAACCATACATTCTTGACATACTTAGATAGAAGAGAATAAAATATAATTACATTTAATCAGAGTATTCATTACAAAATTTATTATATGTTGACAACAAAAGTAAATGTCCTGCGGGCTTACAACTTTCCAAGTCAACACTTGGCTACAAAAAAGAGTACTAACTCTACACAAAATAAGCCCTTGGCTTGATAGACATGTAATACAACAAAAAGACAACAAAAAGGTGTCCCAGCCACTAAGCCTCTCAAGTTACGTCTTTGGAGATGGCATGCTACCTGTACCTGAAAATGATGTCTCATATAGGGTGAGTCAACGCCCAGTAGAGATATGCTAAACATAGTATGAGCAATAACTAAAATATTAACATTTGATAAATGTTTAACTCGCATAAATCAATTCATAATCCATTTCAATTACATGACAAAAGTGTCCATATTTCATTTCATTATTCCATTTATTATCCAACTTCTCAATTCATAACTATGGCTCAGAACTTGGCCAAACAATTTAAATGAGACTACGTCTCATATCAACAGTACTTCCATTTTAATTGAGATAATAACTCAAATTGAACACTTTACACTTCACAAAAGATACACATAATTGCTGTATCAATCTCACACAAAACACTTCCATATTTCGTATATGATATACAGATTTGCTATATCAATACTTCAATAGATACACATAATTGCTGTATCAATGGTTCAAAAGATACACATATTTGCTGTATCAATGGAGTCCATTCCCTATCTCCTCTCCAATCAATATCCGGTTTAGAGGTTCATACCCTATCTTCCCCTAAACCGTGGAGTACATCCCCTATCTCCTCCCACACAACATAATGTATATAAACACATATCATATACATAATCAAATAAATACATAAAATTCATGTATTATATCAACCGCCATATTCAATGGCATCCTCAATTGATTAGTTTTAGTTTGCCTAATCATCATGCATTGTCTACAACAATCAAGACTATCCTCCACCGATAGTCTAAAGCAGTTATTTCTAAACAGATAATAAATGCATCAACAGATAAAATTATCAATATTTTCAAAGACGAGTGATTAATAAATCCAATCCCACCATTCCATCTCATAATAAGCTAATTTCAATATTTCCAACTTAATTTCACATTTCCATAACTATTGTTATTAATTACACTAATAACCCAAATATACCCATACATGGCATTTTCCCCTTTTTTCTCAATATTGACCCAAAGGCCCAAAATAACTTCAATACTACCATTCTAAGACCCAAATTACACATTTATGAGTCAAGACCACAAAATCTCTCTTTTGAAAATAACACATTTCAAACCCTAACTTTCCAAATCAACCCATCTATACAAATAACCAAATGCCTATGTTAAAGCACATAAGAATGAGTAGGAATCCCTACCTCAAGAGATGAAACCCAAAGGAGATGATGAAGAAATCCCGAAGTGCTCCAAATCAAGAAATTTTCGGATTGATAGGAAGCCCACACCAAGCCCTACACTTTTTGCAAAGACACTAAGGGAGAAGATCACTCAAGCTAGATCAATTCCTAGAGAGAAGGTATTTTCTAGAGAGAGGAGCTCTCAAAAATGGGTTTTTGGAAAAGTAAGAGAGAGAGTGGAAGTTGAAAAGTGATATAAAAAAACCCAGCTGATATCTGATATACGTATGACCAGCTCGAGCGGAGAATAGGACGCTCCAGCGTCAAGCACAAAAACTGGACCCGCTCGAGCGCAAAAATGACCGCTCGAGCGCCAAGGCATAACTGCAAAACACACCTGCTCAAGCGTAAAGGGAAAGCCGCTTGAGCGTAGATTTCCCCCTTCCAGTACTTTTACAGAAAATGAACTACCCGCTTGAGCGCCAAGATAGCTGCTCGAGCGCGACCAGCTCGAGCGTAAGAAAATCTGCTCGAGCGTGAAAAACACACATGCAGAAGTTTTGCAGAGGCACGAAATGCTGAGAATGTGTAAACCCCGCTCAAGCGGGAGCGCAAGAAGACCCGCTCGAGCGAACAACCAAAAATCAAACTCCGCTCGAGCGCAAAGGGACACGCTTGAGCGTACCACCAAAATTCTGGGCAACAAGGAATGAGACTAAAGCTCAACCAACCTGTTCGAAACAAGACCAATACATCCTAAAACTCAAACACACGGAATTAAAGGATAACAACAAGATATACAACCACCAACTCCATGGAACTTAAGTTCGGAATATGACAATCAAAGGAAGGGAAACCGGGATCGCTATAACCTCCCCCCCTTACGGAATTTCGTCCCCGAAATTAAGTACAAGTTTTTCAAAAACATGTTTTCTCAATTACCAACATTACTACAATACAAAATTCAACAACTTGACCTATTACCGGCCATCCCATCTCTATTCAAGAGGCAAACTTCCATATAATCTCCAACATGCATTATCAACATGTATCTCAAAATATACTCAATGCCAACAATACATTTGTATTTCTGAAACATCATCAACATATACCATGTTAAAATCAACTTCCATTATAAGGCAAGTTCCAAACTATATTTCCATAAACTCAAAACATACACCATGTTTTACCACTTAAGACCCAATCAATGCTCTTAAAGTTTTATCAATATTACAAAATTTTCAAAACATGATTACACATGGACAAATAAGTCCGGATATTTCTCACGGACCTCCAACTCACGTTCCCAAGTGGCTTCCTTTACTCCGTGATGTTTCCACAAAACCTTTACCAAGGGAATGGTCTTGCCTCGTAAGACTTGCTCCTGCCTATCCAAGACCCGAACCGGTCTTTCCTCATACGAGGCATCCTCATCTACCTCTAAGTCGGTCCAATTCAACACGTGCAATGGATCCGGCTCGTACTTCCGAAGCATACTAACATAAACACGTCATGTACTCCGGATAACTGTGGCGGCAAGGCCAAACGATAAGCAACCTCCCCAATCCTCTCAAGGATCTCAAAGGGACCGATAAACCGAGGGGATAACTTCCCACTTTTCCTAAACCTCATCAAACCCCGTCTAGGTGATATTTTCAGAAAAACATGATCACCCGTCTCAAATGCCAAAGGGCTCTTCCTACGGTCGGCAGAACTCTTTTGGCGACTCTGGGCTGTAACAAGCCTCCTACGGATAAGCTCAACTTTCTCCATTGTTTCCCTCACCAACTCCGAGCCCAACAAAGGTGCATCACCCACCTCGGCCCAACAAACTGGAGACCTACACGGTCGGCCATACAAGGCCTTGAACGGTGCCATACCAATGCTCGACTGAAAACTATTGTTGTAGGCAAACTTTACCAAGGGCAAGTGCCTCCCCCACGACCCACTAAAGTCAAGAACACAACCTCGAAGCATATCCTCAAGGATCTGAATTGTACGCTCGGACTGCCCGTAGTCTGAGGATGATAAGCCGTGCTAAAGGTCAATCTAGTACCCAAGGCACTCTGCAAACTCTGCCACAACCTAGCAGTAAAACGAGGATCTCTATCTGAGACGATAGTCACTGGGACCCCGTGCAACCTCACTATGTCCCGAATATACAAGTCGGCAAGATGATCTACCGAATCTCTCACGCGCATAGGGATAAAGTGCGCCGACTTAGTCAACCGGTCTACAACCACCCAAATAGCATCACTACCCCGCTGAGTCCTCAGAAGACCTACAACGAAGTCCATAGTGACATGCTCCCACTTCCACTCGGCAATAAGCAAGGGTTGCAACAAACCCGCTGGCCTCTGATGCTCAGCCTTCACTTGCTGACAAGTAAGGCACTTAGATACGAAAACTCCACATCTCTCTTCATACCCCGCCACCAAAACTGGCGACCCAAATCACGATACATCTTGGTGCCTCCTGGATGCACCGCAAGGCGTGAATGGTGAAACTCTCGGAGTACCTCCTCTTGGCAAGACTCCGATACAAACAAACGGTCTCGGTATCTCACACTCAGGTCAGGATACACAGACAAACCCTTCTCAGCCTTCCCACTGGAGATCTTCTCTCGAAGGGATTCTACTTCAAGGTCACCTCTCTGTGCCTCTAACACTCGATTCACAAGTGTAGGCTGCGCAACAACAGAAAACAAGGCAGCAGCCTCAACGGATTCGCCCAGAAGCAAATCAAACTCGCCAAGTGCACCCAACATCTCCCACTCCCGGATGGCTATACAAGCAACATCACTAATAGATTTCCTACTAAGGGCATTGGCCACAACATTGGCTTTTCCTGGGTGATAGTGCAACTCGAAGTCGTAGTCCTAAATGAATTCCATCCACCTTCTCTGCCTCAAATTCAAGTCTTTCTGTGTAAACAGATACTTCAGACTCTTATGATCCGAGAATACCTCGAATCTCTCACCATAAAGGTAGTGCCTCCAAATCTTCAAGGCAAAAAATACTGCTGCTAAGTCTAGGTCATGTATAGGGTAATTCCTCTCGTGTATTTTCAACTGACGTGAGCCATAAGCTACCACCTTTCCCTCTTGCATCAACATATAACCCAAACCCTCTCGTGAGGCATCACAGTAAACCGCATAACCCAACCCTCTCTCCGAAATAATCAAAACCGGAGCGGTAGTCAATCTAACCTTCAACTCTTGGAACGACTTTTCATAAGTCTCACTCCATACAAATTTGACCCCTTTCCGCGTCAATCTAGTCAACGGTGAAATTAGCCTGGAGAAGTCTTTCACAAACTGGCGGTAATATCCGACTAATCCCAGAAAACTACGGATCTCAAAAACATTCTTAGGCTGTGCCCAATCCTGCACTGCCTCAATCTTGGATGTATCAACAGACACCCCCTTCCTCGGAAACCACATGGCCTAAGAATTTGACCTCTCTCAGCCAGAACTCACACTTCCCGAACTTGGCATACAACTTATGGGCTCTAAGCAACTCAAGCACCACTCTCAAGTGTTCCTCGTGCTCCTCCTCAAAAGGTGAATAAATCAGAATGTCGTCCACGAAAACGACTACAAAATGATTTAAGAATTCCTGGAATATCCGGTTCATCAAATCCATAAACACTGCCGGTGCGTTGGTGAGCCCAAATGGCATCAGCAGGAATTCATAATGGCCATACCGCGTACGGAATGCCGTCTTCGGAATATCCTCCTCCCTAACCCTCAACTAGTGGTAACCCGATCTCAAGTCTATCTTAGAGAAACAACGGGAACCCTTCAACTGGTCAAACAAATCATCTATACAGGGCATAGGGTATTTATTCTTAACTGTAGCCCGATTCAACTTCCGGTAATCAATGCAAAGTCTCAAGGTACCATCTTTCTTTTTAGCAAAGAGGGCTAGTGCTCCCTATGGCGAAACACTAAGGCGTATAAAACTCTTATCTAGCAACTCCTGGAGTTGAATCTTCAACTCACTCAACTCGGCTGGGGCAAAACGATAAGGTGCCATAGAAATCGGCGCTGTGCCAGGCACTAAATCAATGGAGAACTTTATCTCTCGATGAGGTGGCAAACTAACAAGATCCTCGGGAAAGACGTCCGAGTACTCACAAACCACCCTCGGCAACTTAATCCCGGTCTCATCACACTCACTACTCATAAGGCTAGCGAGAAGACCACTAAGCTCACTCTGCCCTCGCGGATCACACACCGGTGGCAACACACTACCAACCCGATCCCCCAAGAAATGGAAACAATCCCTGCTCAAGGTACATACTGTGACCCTCTGGCGGTAACAATCAATAACAGCCCGGTATGACAATAGCCAGTCCATACCCAAAATAACATCAAAACCCGACATGGGCATAACTACGAAAGGAAACGGAAGCCGACGATCTGTGACCTCTATATCACAACCTCTACATCCTTGTTTCAAAATCAACTCACCCCCCAACAGGTGATATAACACAAATAGGAGATGCTAACTGTGCCAACTCCAAACCCAAAACAGATGCAAATGCAGCAGATATAAAAGAATGGGATGCACCCGTATCTATCAACACATTGACAACCGAGTTGCAAAACAAGAAGGTACCTTTCACAACAGATGGAGCCAGTACAAGATCCTGCGCGGTAACAGCATACACGCGCCCTGTAGGCCCCTGATCTACCTGCTCACCTCTAGAAGCAAAAGACTGCTGCACAGACTGGGACGACGAAGCTCCCTGATTGGCCCTCGAGGCCTGAACTGACTGAGCTGGTTGAAAACTCTGCCTCTGCCTAGATGCACCAGATGTGCCATTCAACTGCGGGCAAAACCTTTTCAGGTGTCCCCCCTGACTACACTGGTAACAAGACAGCGGTTGGCCTCTACCCTGACTCTGGTTCTGAGGTCGAGTCGAAGATGAAGCTGCCCTCTACCCTCCGCCCTTCTGCGGGCAAGCTGGAGACTTATGGCCCAGCTGACCACACTTGTAACAGGTGATGTCTCCCTGATTGCCTCTCACCGAGCCTGCACTCGGCACTAGAAAGGTCGATCTAGCAAATGCACCTTAGGACTGTTGAGGGTTAGAACCCCTCTGCCTCCTACCATCCCCCTGACTGTCCTGACTCCTCTTGGAGCCTCTCTACCTCTCTGCCTCTTCTTCTTCTCCTACATCATAATCTCCATATGGGCCGCGGCATCCACAAGGCGCCCATAGTCTCGGGTCATAGAACCCCCAACTCTCATCTTGAGGCCATGCCTCAACTTCCTCTCAAACTCGATACAACGGCGTTCTTCAGACGCCACAAGCTCAGGTGCGAACCTGGATAAGCTAGTAAATGCGGCCTCAAACTCGGCCACTGACAAACTCAGCTGCTTGAGCTGGCAAAACTGGTCCCTCAGCTTCTCCCTGATAGCTAGAGACAAGACCTTCTCCTGGAAGGCATCCACAAAAGCCTCCCATGTGCCAACAATACGACCCCTCATAAACTTCCACCATTGACCCGCATCCCCCTTAAGCTGGAAAGATGCCAAGGTCACCTTCAATGCCCCGTCTTCGATGCCAATCATCTCAAATGTCTTGGTCATCTACTCCAACCACTCATTAGCCTTAAATGGCTCCTTAGGATCCCCAACAAACTCATCCGGATTAGACCGGAAGAACTCCCTCTTCATAAAGGAAGGCCCTGCATCAACAACCTGGGCCTGAATCGGATTCTTAGCTCTGAGAATGCCCATAAACTCCCTCAAAGCCCCCACTATCTTGCGGGCTAAAACACCCATAGCCTGCTGACCTGCTGGCTCGGCCACATTGGCTTGGCCAACCCCCTCCTGCTACGCCGGAATCTCATCCGGTATAGGCATCTCCTACCTCCTAGGCCTACCTCGTCTACCACCACGTCCTCGTCATGACATCCTAATAAAGGTAATGAAGAACATTAGCACATTCACAAATGTGCCGAAGCTATAACACTCTCGTCCTAATGCAATGGACAACTGTAATTCACTCCACGTAAGCACATAATCACATAAGCACATACGAATTTCATTTCTGGATAATGATAGTCCCGAGGCATTACTAGAGTTCCGGTTAGAAACAGCATTGATCAAGTGCTTTTCCAACAAGACTCACAGAAACCCAAGGATCCAATCAACATCCTAGAAACTAAATCCCATACCCAAGTAGTCACATAAACATGTTATCACATAAGCACATAACATTACACATAAGTCTCTAACAAGCGAGACAAACCCATTGTGATACTAATCACTTCCCACGTACCCAAGTATTCAAACCCGGTACGCTCTGAAACCAAGTTGTAACGCTCTCAAAATAAACCCATAAACCATACATCCTTGATATGCTTAGACATAAGAGAATAAAGCATAATTACATTTAATCAGAGTATTCATTACAAAATGTATTACATGTTGACAGCAAAAGTAAATGCCCTGCGGGCTTACAACTTTCCAAGTCAACACTTGGTTACAAAAGAGAGTACTAACTCTACACAAAATAAGCCATTGGCTTGATATACATGTAATACAACAAAAAGACAACAAAAAGGTGTCCCAGCCACTAAGCCTTTCAAGTTACGTCCTTGGAGGTGGCATGCTACCTGTACCTGAAAATGATGTCCCATATAGGGTGAGCCGACGCCCAGTAGAGATATGCTAAACATAGTATGAGCAATAACTAAAACATTAACATTTGATAAATGTTTAACTCACATAAATCAATTCATAATCCATTTCAATTACATGACAAAAGTGTCCATGTTTCATTTCATTATTCCATTTCTTATCCAACTTTTCAATTCATAACTATGGCTCAGAACCTGGCCAAACAATTTAAATGAGACTACGTCTCATATCAACAGTACTTCCATTTTAATTGAGATAATAACTCAAATTGAACACTTCACACTTCACAAAAGATACACATAATTGCTGTATCAATCTCACACAAAACACTTCTATATTTCGTATATGATATACAGATTTGCTATATCAATACTTCAATAGATACACATAATTGTTGTATCAATAGTTCAAAAGATACACATATTTGCTATATCAATGGAGTCCATCCCCTATCTCCTCCCCAATCAATATCCAGTTTAGAGGTCCATCCCTTATCTTCCCCTAAACCGTGAAGTACATCCCATATCTCCTCCCACACAACACAATGTATATAAACACATATCATATACATAATCAAATCAATACATAAAATTCATGTATTATATCAACCGCCATATTCAATGGCATACTCAATTGATTAGTTTTAGTTTGCCTAATCATCATGCATTGTCTACAACAATCAGGACTATCCTCCACCGATAGTCTAAAGCAGTTATTTCTAAACAGATAATAAATGCATCAACAGATAAAATTATCAATATTTTCAAAGACGAGTGATTAATAAATCCAACCCCACCATTTCATTTCATAATGAGCCAATTTCAATATTTCCAACTCAATTTCACATTCCATAACAATTGTCATTAATTACACTAATAACCCAAATATACTCAAACATGGCATTTTCCCCTTTTTTCTCAATATTGACCCAAAGGCCCAAATAACTTCAATACTACCATTCTAAGACCCAAATTACACATTTATGAGTCAAGACCACAAAATCCCTCTTTTGAAAATAACACATTTCAAACCCTAACTTTCCAAATCAACCCATCTATACAAATAACCAAATGCCTATGTTAAAGCACATAAGAATGAGTAGAAATCCCTACCTCAAGAGATAAAACCCAAAGGAGATGATGAAGAAATCCCGAAGTGCTCCAAATCAAGAAATTTTTGGATTGATAGGAAGCCTACACCAAGCCCTACACTTTTTGCAAAGACACTAAGGGAGAAGATCACTCAAGCTAGATCAATCCCTAGAGAGAAGGTATTTTCTAGAGAGAGGAGCTCTCAAAAATGGGTTTTGGAAAAGTAAAAGAGAGAGTGGAAGTTGAAAAGTGATCTAAAAAGACCCAGCTGATATCTGATATACGTATGACCAGCTCGAGCGGAGAATAGGACGCTCGAGCGTCAAGCACAAAAACTGGACCCGTTCGAGCGCAAAGGGAAAGCCGCTCGAGCGTAGATTTCCCCCCTTACAGTACTTTTACAGAAAATGAACTACCCGCTCGAGCGCCAAGATAGCCGCTCGAGCGCGACTAGCTCGAGCGTAAGAAAATCCGCTCGAGCGTGAAAAATACACCTGCAGAAGTTTTGCAGATGCACGAAATGCTGAGAGTGTGTAAACCCCGCTCGAGCGCAAGAAGACCCGCTCGAGCGAACAACCAAAAATCAAACTCTGCTCGAGCGCAAAGGGACCCGCTCGAGCGTACCACCAAAATTCTAGGCAACAAGGAATGGGACTAAAACTCAACCAATCTACTCGAAACACGCCCAATACATCCTAAAACTCAAACACACGGAATTAAAGGATAACAACAAGATATACAACCACCAACTCCACGGAACTTAAGTCCGAAATATGACAATCAAAGGAAGGGAAACCGGGGTCGCTATATTAAAAGTTTTTTACTTACAAAACAAGAATTTGGAATAAATTTTTTAGCGTTTGTTTAATTGGTGGTGGTGCGATTGTTGTGGTAGTGGTAGTGGTGTGACATGATGGCAATCATAATGTGATGATGGGGAAGAAATTAAATAATCTATAAAAAAAAAAAAAAAAAAGAATTGCCAAAGGCAAAAGATAATCACTAGAGATAGGCCTCGTTTGGTGTAGCTGTTAAAACAACTTATAAATTATAGCTTAACAGATTATAGATTATAACTTTAATCAGAAGTTGGTAATCTATTTGGTGTAGTTGTTGGATTATAGATTTAAGTTGATGAGTAGTGTTTGTTAAATAAGCTGTGAAATAACTTTTTCAATTAATTTTTATTTTTTGTTATTTACTACTTGTCTACATTTCTCATAAAAAAATAATAATAAATAATCTATAGTTCATTTGGGTCTTTTTATATTTTTAAAAAAATAAAAAATAAAAAAATCTAAAAGTATAACCATAAATTAATATGTCCACAGTAGAAGCTGATAATCAGAAGTAAGTGGTGAGCAGTTTCTCAAAATCAGCTTTTTTAAGTTAAAATAAGTTGTTAGAATCAGAAGCTGTTGAATTAAGTTTAACCAAACAGTCCAAAATAACTTTTCAAAACTAAAAGCTATAAATTAACTTTAAAAAGCTGAAACAAACAACCCCATAGTAACTGGCAGCGGTTGACGGTGGTGGTAGAGGGTAGAAGGCTAATAAAACTTCACTAGGAGTATTTATATTTTGACATTTGAAAAAACTTTTTAGATTGCCTTTTATGCAATAAAAATTGATATTGAGGGATCTCTCACCAAAAAGTTTTTTATATATATATATTATTTTGAAAAATACACTAATATCAATATATTAAACTAAGGTTTATTTTAGAAAGATGATAAAAAGTAATTTTTTTTGCTTTTAACCAAGCTTTTGACTTTTTTAGACAAATAATTTGAAAAGTTGGTAAAAAGTTACTTTTGGCTTTTTTGATTAATATTTGTTTATGATGTCAAATTATAATAAAATAGCCAAACTACTCCCATTAATTTAAAATATTTACAACTTCACTCATGTATTGTATACATGAGGGGTAGAATTGTAATTTCATTAATAGCTAAAAACCAACTTTCCAAATGAAAAAAAATGTAAAAAGGCCAATTTTTAACTTTTGTTACAAACCAAAAAAAGTTGCTAAAAGTCAATTTCCCAAAATAGCCCTAAACCAATGTGGATAAGGTAGACGGAAGGAATGGAAACATGTGTGACCGGAAACTGGGAACCGAAAGCCGGGTTGGTGTTATTTTTTACAGGCACAACACCTTGTGAGTTTTTGAAGGTGTTTCTTAAATTTATTTTAATAATTTAAACCGTATATAATTAGTTAAGTAGGTCATTTATAAAAAAATTTAAATTAATTAGACATATATAATTCATAACAAGACTACGTTTATGTGTAGAGAAAACAAATAATTAGTATGATTTTAATAATTTTCTAAGTTTATTATTCAGTTTGATTATAAAATTATATTTATTTGATTAAATTTATTTTTTTATATAAATGATATACTTAACAAATTCTGTAATATGAATAGTTTCAATTATTAAAATATAATTCGAATAAACGTCAGAGAATATGACAATACGATTGCGGTCACAGCACTCACCCCCATCCGTGTGACCGAGGCATGCAAATGCCTAACAGATTGCACATGAGCAATATGTTTTTTAATTCACTTTTGCCTAATATTTTCTTGAAGACAAATATTTTGAAGTATACTGTTAAAATTGTCTCATCAATTTAATTTCTTATGAGTAATGGACACAAATCAATTTTAAAAATAAACAAATATAATTATTAATAAAAACCATAAAACATCAAAATATTAAAAATCTTAATATATACTTGGATAAATTTTATTTTACCTCTTTGTGATTTTAGAGCATTTTATCCCTTAAAGTATAAATATAGGCAGAGAAATTCTTTATAATTTGGTTAGAGCACTTTATTCCTTAAAGTATAAATATAGACAGAAAAATCCCTTATAATTTTGGACTAAAGTGCAACAGTAACTCTCCTAATAACAGTGACAAAATTACCTATATACCCTTATGCCATATTCTCTTTCTCTCTTACTAATACATATAATTTTATATCTTTATAACATATTTAACAATTTTTTATTTTTTATTTGTTATGTAGGGTATCCTAGGCCAGCTTACGTGCACCAAATTAAGTCCCTATAGCCCGAACAAGCCTTAAGAAACAGGGTTGACGCCTTTCTGTTCGTAGCCTCAAGATATGAGTTTGCTGGTTAGGGGATTCAAACTTGAGGCTTGGGAGGGAGTAAACCTCCAGGCCCAGTTGTAAACCAGTAAACCAACCACCATATAGTTATATTTAACAAATTAAATCATAAATTAACCTCTCTTTTTTTGGATATGGAAATCATAAATTAACCCAAATACCTCATTTATTACCATAAAATCACATTAATCTAAATAAATTTTGAAAATTTAACAAAATTTTTTATTTAATAAAATTTTAAATATATATAACAAATTAAACTATAAATTAACGTAAACACCATAATTTATTACCATAAAATTAAATTATTAAATTACTTTAATCTAATTTTTAGTTTTTTAGCCTATTTTTTTTATTTAATAACATTTAAAAATATACATAAATATATATATATAAAACAAATTAAAATCATAATTTTGACTTTGACTTGGAATTTTGCAATGTCGACTCTCAATTCGTGAGATTTTGGCCCTTCCATTATTTTTAACGAAAAAATTGAAGTTGACATTTTAGTCCAAAATCATAAGTTGTTTTTTTTACATATATTTAAGCTATAAAGTGGTAAAGTATTTCGAAACAAAATCACAATGTTGAATTTTGCACTATATACTCTTTAAATTTTAAAATATCTATATATATTTATACATAATTCAATACACATTATATATATATAAAGTAGTGTTTTTCCTTTGCTTAAGTGACACATTTTAAGTGCTTACCTTTTTTTTTGCCTTAAAAAACAACATCAGCACACATTTTCCATTTACATATAAAGTTGTACACAAACTTATTATCAATTATAATAACCAGTTTTATATGGATTCTGTTTGAGATATACTTATTTTTCATATATTTTTTTATCGTGTATTTAGTTTTTTCGTTATCAGATTTTTTTTATATAGTTGATATTTTAATTTAATTATTATGATATTTGAAAAAAAAAATCATCTTAATACAAATAAATAAATAAATAAATAAGACATATTGTGCTTCATTATGTGCATTGCACAGATCAAATTAATTTTATTTTATATTCTTATATTTTTTGTCTATCTTATTAGTGTCTTAAATTTAATTTATATTTAATTTTTTATTTAACATGAAATTATTTATTAAAAAATATTTATGTTTAATTTAATTTTTTATACCTATATACAATGTGTATGAATAGTTCAAAAAGAATATTAAAGAAAAAAATCAATATTTTACATATTTAATTTATATATTTTTTTCTTAATTTAATCACAACATATTTATATTTAATTTTTACATAAATTTTTTGTATTTCTATTTCTACATATTATTATTTTCTAAATAAATATAAAAATAAAAATAATATTACATAATTATAATTATTTTTAGTTTTATATTACTAATTCTCTTTCTAATTTAACTATTATTTTTAATATTAAAATGAGTGTTTATTTTAGGGAAACTTATGTATAGATGGTAATAGGTGGGCTAATTATACAATAGGTCATGTGAGAATTAATGGCATTTTTCATCGAACATTATTAAAAAATATCACTAATTGTTTATTTTCAGGACAATTTAAAAATTGTCATAAAAAATGTCACTAATTATAAGTTTTAGTGACAATTTAAAATAATCATCACAAAAAAGGTCGCTAATTTTCAACTTTGAGCGATTGTTTAAAAAATTCGTCAAAGAAAAAAGTCACTAATTGTAAATTTTAGAGACAATTTATAAAAATCGTGACAAAAAAAGTCACTAATTGTCAATTTTTAGTGACTTAAGTAAAAATTCGTCACAACAAATTATTTTTACTAACGATTTTACTAGGATTTATTTTTCATAGGACTTGATGAGAATTAAATTCAATTATTAGGACCTATTAATAGTTTACTTTTTACTTTACTATCTTATAATTTAATATATATCATATAAAATCATTATATCATAAATATACTTTTATAGCACAATAGAATTAAAATTATCAAAATAAATAAATAATTTAACTACATTTGTTATATATAAGTATTCAAATAAGACTTATATAGAACGAGAAGGCTAAGATTATGAAAATAAATAATTTAAATTAAAATAAATATTATTCTTTTGTAACACATATCATAGTATAAAATATTATTACATTAATTAAAATTAACTCCATTGTGATTTTATGTCAAATATCATATTTCTAGAAATGATTTACATACACGTGTAGTTTCCAATTTGATATTTGTTGATTAAAATAATGAAACTCAATATTTTTTTTGTTAAGTTTTTAAAAGATAAATTGACAAATATCAAATGATAAATAGTGTGAAGTATTATTAAAGAATAATGATTCATCGAAAATGATTGTATATATTTAAAGCACTTATTGGTGTTTATTGAATAATTTTTAAATAAAATTTTGAATTTATAGTATTACTGATAATGCAATTTCACAAGTTTTGTTAGAAAAGATATGTAAAAATAATTTGGCTAGAATAAAAATTTTGCGGTTATTATGATATGTCACATAATTAATCAGAACCCTTTTGATATATGAAATTCTTAAGGTTATAGAGATTTTGCACTTGATTTTTTTTGAGGACACTGTTTATGATTTGAATTAATTTTTTATATATCAATGTGAATAACTATTATGTTTTTACTGATATAAGCATAAATCTTACATTTGAGTCAACTCAACTTAAGCACTTTTTCATGTAATAAAATACTTAAATAATGTCATATAAAAATATTATAATAGATAATAATTAAACACTACCACTTGAAGTATAATTAAAGACATGATGATCCACTTTAGACATAACCAAAAATATAAGAAATTAGTAAATAGATTTTCTATTAATAACCAAATAATGTACAATAAGTTATAACCAAGTCATAATTTGTATATTATAGAATTTTTCGTTATTTTTATTTTTTTTAGAAAAAAATAATTGGGTAAATTACATTTACCTCCGCTGAGGTTTCTGACAAATACAGGGACCTCCCTTATGGTTTGAATAATTACAGTTACCTCCTCTACTTTACCTGACAATGTCAAGATTCTCCCATTCTGTCTATTTTGCACAAACGGCGTTATATCATATAGAAAATTACCATATTACCCTTGCTTTTGCCTGCAAAAAGACAAAAAACCCTCTATTCAACCATAACCATAAAACCCTTTGTTCACTGCCATTGCCCGTGATTTACTAACGCAATCGTAAAATAAAATAATTTAAAAATATTTATAATAAAAATTATACATTAAAAATAAAAAATAATTATTTTAAATTTTTTTAATATTTAAAATATTAAAAAATACAACACATAAATGTATGAAATATAATGCACATTAAAATAAATATAAAATATTTATCCTAAAAAAATAAATTCAAAAAATTTCAAAATTTATAACCAAACAAATTTTTTCTTTTCAAAACTTATAACTCAAAATACGACTCCACACTCAAATCATGATTATAAAAATAATTTCAAAAAATAAAATAAATTTTTTTAAATTTTTTCTTTTAAAATAAAGTTTTGGAAAAAAGTTTGGTTTTGGGTTTTGAAAAGAGTTTTGAATTGAGTTTTAAATATGTGTTTGGTTATGAGTTTTTAAAAATAATTTTTGAATTGAATTTTGAGTAAAAACATGTTGCGAATTTTTTTTTTTATTTTTTAAGAAACATGTTTGGTTTTTTTTTAGAATCACAATTATAATTAGAAATTTTCAAAAATCTTTTCAAAACTCATAGAGTCTTAACCAAATATATAACTCAAAACTCATAACCAAACTTATGTTAAATATATAATTTTTATTTTAAATATATAGTTTTTATTTTAAATATTTTATTTTATTTTATAAATATATTTTTAAATATTTTAATTTTTTTTTATGTGTTTTGTTATGATTTGAGTGTAGAGTTTTGAAAATAGTGTGAAGTTTCGAGTTATGTGTTTGGTTTGAAAATAATTTTTGAATTGAGTTTTATGGTTGTGTTGGTCAATTAAAAAATTATTTTCAAAACTCATAACCAAACACAAACTTAAAAAAAATACAAACTTATGTTAAATATATTTTTTAAATATTAAAAAAATTTAAAATTTTATTTTTTTAAAAAATATATAATTTTTATTTTAAATATATAGTTTTTATTTTAAATATTTTATTTTATTTTATAAATATATTTTTAAATATTTTAATTTTTTTGTTATGTGTTTTGTTATGATTTGAGTGTAGAGTTTTGAAAATAGTGTGGAGTTTCAAGTTATGTGTTTGGTTGGAAAATAATTTTTGATTGAGTTTTATGATTGTGTTGGTCAATTCAAAAATTATTTTCAAAACTCATAATCAAATACAAACTTACAAAAAATACAAACTTCTGTTAAATATATTTTTTAAATATTAAAAAATTTTAAAAATTTTATTTTTTTAAAAAATATATAATTTTTATTTTAAATATATAGTTTTTATTTTAAATATTTTATTTTATTTTATAAATATATTTTTAAATATTTTAATTTTTTTGTTATGTGTTTTGTTATGATTTGAGTGTAGGGTTTTGAAAATTATAGCGACCCCGGTCTTTTCCCATTTGATTGTTATATCCGGACTTATGTTCCGTAGATTCTGTTTTTATATAATTGTTGCTGTCGTCCTTTATTTTCTCACTTGAGTTATAGGATGTGTTGGGCAGGTTTGTTTCAGGTTGGTTGGGTCCGGAAACCAAGTATTGCTGTTCAGTTTTTGGGTTGGTCGCTCGAGCGAGGGTTTGGTCGCTTGAGCGAGGGTTTGGTCGCTCGAGCGAGGGTTGAGTTTTGTCTCTGGTGGCTCGAGCCAGGATTTCTTCGCTCGAGCGAGCGATTGCGTCTAGTATAGACCTGAAAGTTGTGTTTCTTCGCTCGAGCGAGCTTTCCTTCGCTCGAGCGAGCGAGGTGTATGTTTTCGAGTTCTTCGCTCGAGCGTGCTTCTGGGTTGCAGACCTGAAGCTTCGTATTGTTGGCTCGAGCGAGCTTTCCTTCGCTCGAGCGAGTATTTCTTGTGTCTGGTCGCTCGAGCGACCAAGTCTTCGCTCGAGCGAGCCTGTCAGGTTTAAATAGGCAGCAGCGGGTTTCAGATCAGTTTTTCATATTCTTTTTGATTCCAAACCCTAAGGTCCGACTTCTCTTTTTCCCTACTCACCTTTTCTCTTAGGTTTGATCTATCTAGGGTGCGTTTCTACCCTAGTTGCTTTATTAAAAAGATAGTGTAAGTCGAGGGCTCCGTTCTAATCTGAGAGTTTGTGAATTTGGAGCACTTTGGATTTTGGATCTTCATCTCCGTCTTCTCCCTTTGGGTTAATTTCTTCAAGGTAGGGATTTCCTACTCCAATGTATACGTTTTGTTCTAAGTTCTGGCATTTTAATATGTTGGGGGTATTTTGGTAATTTTGGGAAAAACTCCATAAATTGATTTGTATAATTAATTTGAGGAAATTGGGAATATTAGTTGAATTCATGAAATATGAGGAATTATTGATTAAATGGGGTATTTGGTTAATTTAAATCATATGCCTATTGAATTGTTGATTTAGTTATTTTCTGTTTAGAGATAATTGTTTTGGGCTATCGGTGGAGGATAGCCATGATTGTTGTAGATATTGCATGTGGATTAGGGATAACTAGAACTAATCACATTGGTTAAGTCATTACTTTTGACTATTGAATTAATACAGAAAAATTACATGTGTTGATTGAGCATTTGCATATGCATATTGTGTGGGAGGAGATAGGGGATGTACTCCACGGTTTAGGGGAAGATAGGGGATGGACCTCTAAACCGGATTTTTGTTTGGGAGGAGATAGGGGATGGACTCCATTAGCATCACTTTTATGTGTGTTTATTTATATTGAAGTGTTTTATTGATACAGCACTAAAATGTGTATCAAAATGGAAGTATGAAGTGTTTTGATATGAGCCTGAGTCTCATTTGTGTTGTTGATATTGGAAGTAATGTGAAATTGATATATATATTTCACTGTTGTAAGTTTGGCCAGGTTCTGAGCCATATTGGTAATAATGAAAAGTGAAACATGTCATAGATAATGATATAGTGATTATCCTGTTTAACCATCTATTAAATGCTATTGCTTTATTCAATGCTTATATTTGGTTTAGTATATTTCTACTGGGCTGTGGCTCACCCTATATGGGAACATCATTTTCAGGTTCAGGTGATAAGCAACCTCCAAGGACTTAGCTTGGAAGGATTTGGCTTATGGATTTCTGAAGACTACCTTTAGTTAGTTGTTTTTATTTGATAGTACATGTAAACATCCAAGCCTAGGGCTTTACTTGTATTTGAGTTAGAACTCATATTTTTTTGTGTCCAAGTGTTGGCTTGGAAAGATGTAAGCCCGTAGGGCATTTAATTTGATGTTACATGTAATGCTTTTATTTAGTAATACTCTGATGAATTGTTTTCTTTAAATATTGCATGTTAATGATATATATATGGGTTTAAATTTGATGGCGTTACAAAAATAGCGAGGAGTTTCGAGTTATGCGTTTGGTTATGAGGTTTGAAAATAATTTTTGAATTAAGTTTTAAGTTATGTGTTTGGTTACAATTTGAGTGTGAAATTGTGTTTTGAGTTTAAAATATTAAAATTAAAATATTAAAATATTTACAAAATAAAATAAAATATTTAAATAAAATTATATATTTAAAATAAAAAATAATTTTTTTGAATTTTTTTTTTCAGTTCTTGAATTGGGCACTTGAGGGCATTATAGGCATTTTAGTGTTTACATTTGATGACATCAGCAGGGTCGGTTAGGTGTATAAACGGCAGTCAAATTTTGAGGGAATCTTGACATTGTCAGGTAAAGTAGGGGAGGTTACTGTAATTATTCAAACCACAGAGGAGATTCCTGTATTTGTCAGAAATCTCAAGGGAGCTAAATGTAATTTACCTAAAATAATTTGATACAAGTGAAATTTATGATTTTTGGTAAATTTAATTAACACAAATGATAATTTGATTTCAAGTTGAGAATGTATTTTTTTTTTTTAAACTTTGAAAGAAATTATTTTTATGAGCCCATTTTACATAAAATCACATACAGTAGCAACAATTTTTATCAATCATTAACAAATTTTTGTATTTGACTTTCAATTATTAAAATTTTCTATATATAAAATATTAAGATTTAAAATTAATTTTTTAATTTAAAAATAAATTCCACCTACTAGTTTTATATATTTTTTATAAATTAATATATCAATTAATGATATGATATAATTTAATTTTTTTTAATATTTATAATTTATATAATGGGTGGAATCAATAATAATATTATAATTTAATATTAATATATTAATTAAGGTAGGTAACGCGACCAATTTTTAAACAGTTAACAAAAGCATACTGGCGGATTTTGTTGAGAGAATCCAATACATTGAAGAAGCCGACAAATGAAAAATGGGCCATATATATACGAAGTCAAAAAGTTAAATTGACGATATGACGTAAATGCAATATGTCCAAAAATCTTTAAATTATGTTGGTCCCACCAGATGTAGAAAGTTCAAAAAATGAATGAGTAATTAAATGCAACATGTCCAAAATTCTTTAAATTATGTCTGTACCACAAGACGTGGAAAGTTCAACAAATAAATAAAGTGTTGTTTTTGAAAAGATGGTAAAAAATTGATTTTTTAATTTTTTTTTACTTTTTTTATTGTTTAATATGAGAGGTGTTTTGATTTAAAATTGATAAAAAGTTAATTTTTAACTTTTTTGCTCTATTTCCAAAACATCCCAAAATGTCATATGAAGTTTTTAAATATTGTACGCAAAGTAATGACTATGGCCTCGTTTGGAAAGTGGGTTGAATTTTTAACTTTTTAGTTTTTTGGTTATGTTAGCTTGGGATTAAAAAGTTTCATTTAAGAAATTTTTTTTTGATTTTTATGAGAAAAAGAATGTAATGATTATAAGTTGAATGTGATATTTTATCTTATTAGATTAAAAAACCTATTTCATCTTTTTTTTTTTGGGCTAATAGTTCTAAACTCACCTAACCCATCCTTCCTAGAGGAAGCCATATCTAATTTTTACATCTAATATTTTACTTTTATTTTTATTACATTAGAGATATTTACAAATGATGGGACTCATTTCACTACAGTTGTATTTATAAAGAAAAACAACAAGTATTATATGATATTAAAATATAACGGAATTGTAAAAAAATTATGAGTGTTTGTGATGTATGTTATGTCACTTTACTATAAAAATTACGAATGACAAAGTTATTATGTGCACTTTGAAATTATAGATGCCAAGTTATTTATATTTTTGAAATAAATATAAGTATTTATGATGTATGTTACGTCACTTCAGAGTAAAAATTACGAATGACAAAATTGTTATGTGTACTCTAAAATTGCAAATGTCACGTAATTTAATTTTGGTTCGAAAATATTTAACTAATTCTAATTTGTATGCATTCATTAAATGAATAAAATTTAAAAATAATTGTGGCCATGTTTGGTTTGATTTTCTAACACTATTTTCAGAATTTTTTTTTATAAAAAAAAACTAGAAATTAGTTTGACGAATTATCAAAAATATATTTTTCAATTTTTGAAAATGATTTCTACCCTTCCAAAAGATCAAACTATCATTGATTTTTTTAATTTTTTCACCAAATTAAATTTTAATTTTTTAGAATTTTTTTTCTTTCTAAAAACAGATTTTGAAAATCAAACCAAATAGAGCCACAATGTATTTGTAAGGACACAAATGATGTAAGTAAGAGTTGTGTCTTGTATCATAATTTACAGTTACATCCAATACATAGGTATTTAGTTATAAATTTTTGAATAATTATATCAAACTAAACAAATGCATAACAAGAAATCTAATAAGCCTTCTATTTCTTTTTCTTTTTCTTTTTTTTTTTTTTTTTTTTTTTGTGTTGAAGATTTACAATAAATCTACGCCTAACAACCATCCTTTGAACAAACTCAATAATTATCGCAAGAAATAGTTTAAATTTTTAAAAAGAGGTAAGGAAAATGATTTGGAGCCCTAAAACTGTCCCCCCTAATCCCCTTAATTTCCATTTTAGGCAACTGTTTCCTTGTTTTTTTTTTTTTTTTTTTTACTTGATATGAAAATTAAGGGGATTAGGGGGATTTTTTTAAGGGGATGTAGCAAGACCCAAGAGGTAAACAATGAGAAATTTGACCAAAACTCCCTCCTAAAAGGTGTGCGTTGTGTGAAGTAGAATACAGTTTGCTTCATCGATAAGGCCCTTCAGTTTTTATTTTTTGACTGGTCGTGAAGGACTCACATAAGTGATTTTCCAACACGTTTTTAACCTTAGCATATATATAGAGCATTAAATTATATTATATAATATATGCTAACAGTTGACTCATGCGATGATGCACAAGTTATATTATATAATATATGCTAAGCCTCTGTTTGGGAAGTGGGTTAGCTTTTTAGTTTTTTTTGACTTTTTAAATTATTTTAATCTGGTTAAAAAATTTGGTTTGGGAAGGGCTTTTTGACTTTTTGATTTTTTTGAGTTTTTTTGTGAGAGAATAGTGTAATGATTATGGGTTAGATGTGATGTTTTGTTTGTTGTGGCTAAAATAGCCTATTTTATCTTTTGTGGCTATTTTAGCCACAAACCAACTTGCCAAACAACACATTTTTTTAAATAATATTTTTTGAAATTCAGTTAAATTTTATATATATCTATATATAAATTATTGTTAAAAAAATATGTTGCAATGTATGCGTTATCAAAAAAATATTAATTTTATCATGATCTAAAAATATAATATATATATAACAAGCTTAGTTAAATTATTTATGTATACATCTATATGTACAGGTCACTTTGATTTTTTAAAAATTGTGCCATCTTTTACATTTTAAATTAATTTTAAATATTAATAACACACTATATTTAATAATTTTTCTTTCATATTTTGTCTTGTTATGATTTGTAAAAAATAAAATATGATATGTAAATATTAATTTATTAACAATTTTTAAAATTTACTAATTTTTTAAAGTAGTCATTATTTTAATATAAATAAAAAAAATTAAATTGTAAGTTATTTAAAAATATATTTTTTTTTACAAAAAAATTAATTTAAAATAGTTACTTTTCTTTTCTTTTTTTTATTATACCTACACCATCGCAAAAAATTGTTTAGAAATTTTTAAAAATACATAATTTTTTTTATTAATTTAGTATACGTAATAAAATATTTTTTTCTTCAAAAAATTCTTAAGTTTTTTTTTTCATAATATTTTTTAATATCTATAATATTGTAAAGTACAAATTGAAAATAAAATAGAATAAAATAACTTAAAAAGATCTTTCGTTTATCAATATTTATTAATAGTAATAAATGAATAAATGTACAATAATTATTTCCTTTTCAAAAATGCTACAAACTCTAAAAGTTTTACCAAAATTTCTACCAAATGTTTCACATTGTGTGAGACCCTCGTGACACCCACATGGTGTGGATACCACATCCATGTGAGGCATTTGATAGAAATTTTGATAGAACTTTTGGGATCTCTAGCATTACTCTTTTCTTTTACATACTACACTAGCATGTCACCTGTGCTATGCACAGGATAAAATAATATATTATTTTTTAAAAATATGATAATTATATTTAATTTTTTGTATTTTGTTTCTCGTAAATAAAATTTTATATATAAGTTTAAGAATTTTGTTTCAAATGTTCCTTTACTATGATATTTACTTATAAACATATATTAAAATTGTTGTATTGACAATTAACAATTAAAATTATGTTTTGTTATAAAAAATGACATAGTTCTAATACTTTACTATTTTAAATTAAAAATATATGAATTTTCAAAAATTGTTATATTGGTTTTTGAAAGGAAAATAATTTAAAAACTTAATGAATAAGAAAGAATTATCGTAACATGTAATTTAAAATATCAAAAAAAAGTTAAAAATGAATAAAAACTTTAAAAAGATGTGATTACAATTAAAAACTAATGTCATATTTATTAATACGTATAATTTTATTTGGATATAATTTATATTTTAACATGCTTATTGAAAACAAAAATAAATATAAATAAAAATAAAAATATTAATAATTTTGAGTTTTAAAATATGATTTTGTAGACTTGCTATATTAACTTTTGGAAGGAATATATTTGAATTTTTTTTACAAAATTGAATATTAGTCATTAAACAAATCTTATAAGATTTATAAAATAAAATTTATAATAGGAAGAAATTTATGATATTGCAACATATGCATTTTAACAATTTTAAATTTTGAAAAAAATAGATTAGGTCTTTGAATTTCAATTATTGTACAACATTTTTATTTATGTAATAATATAAATAAGGATAGGTAATAGATAGATTAAAATTAATTATAAATATAGCTATATTTAAGAGGGATATGGTTTTGTATAGTTATATTTTAAATCTAAAATTTATTTTTTAACTTCCTATATAAAAAGATTCAAAATTTTAAATTACATACGATTTTTTTTTGAAAACATATGAACTGACAGTGGAGTAGAGGGAAAAGTACCATAAAGGAATAGAAGAGCTGCACATATTAAAAATAAATAATTAAATAATTGATAACACCTTTAATAGTTTTGAAAAAATTGATTAAAATTAAAATTTTCTATTCATAAATTTGAAAAACTATTATCTGCCTTTGAAATAATGTTCTGGACCAACTGTCATTAAAAATAATTTTTTTTTATAAAAAAAAAAGTAATGATATACAAATATAAAATCAATACAAAAAAATTATTAATAAAGATTTTGTTTAGATTTTTATTTATCACTTTATAGTGAGTGACATATTTTTTTTATTATACAAATGACCCTATCACGTCATTTTAGTATAAAAATTCTAGGAAAACAATATTAACTAACAAAAAATAGTTATAAACAAAAAACAGATAATGGTTGGTAGAGAGGAGGAAGAAATGGACACACAAAATATGAGATACAAAAATAAAAAAAAAATGGTCATAGATAAAAAAGGAAAAGAAAAAAATGGTGTACCAAAAAGATAAAAGAGTTTGTTGAAATAATAGAACAAATTAAACATAAACTAACATCTAATTTGTCTCATAAAAATAAAGTTAAAAAACAATGAGTTTCATTGTTCCTGAATATAATATTTATAGAGCGAGCAAGACATGAATGACTTGGAAAAAGTATAATATATGATGGCTAAGATTTTTGTATAGAAGAAAGAATTGGTTAGAAAAAGAGTGCATAAGAATAATTTTTTTTCATCTTTTCTTTTCTAAATTATAAATCATGGAGTCATTATAAAAAATAATAAATTATGAGATTTTTCTAAAAAATTATATATAGTATAGATATGCGTAAATTTGTTTGGGAATAAAATTGTGTTTAATTATGGAATAGATAAAGAATCTAGATATAAGGTTTAATTTTTGTTTTATATTAGGCTTAATTTTAGGTTTATATAGATTAGATTAGTTGTGAAATATTTTAATAGTATACATTTTATGGGAGGTGAGAGAGTTTTCTTTTTATTAGATTTATTTTAGGAGAGAGAAGATTATATGAGATTTATATTATTTAAAAAAAATTATATTTAAGGTTTTAAAACACTTAGGGCCTCTAAGATAAAAAGTTACTTTGGTATAATATATAGCATATATAGATTATAAGATTTAAGATAGAGATAAATATTAGAGGAGAGATTTTAGAAACTTGTAATTCAAATTTTTTTTATAAAAAATATATAGTTACTTTGTTAGCCAATAATATTATTTTTAAATATTTTTAAAATTACAAAAATTAGCAATTTTAGTTTTTTTTTTTTAATCTATAGTTATTTTGTTGGCCAATAGTACTATTTTTGAATATTTTTAAAATTACAAAAATTAGCAATTGTGGTTTTACGTTCTTTTTAATCTATAATGTTTTTTTAAAAAATATATATATAATTACTTTGTTATGAGATGAGATTTGTGTTTTTTTTATTTTTTTTATTTTTTAAATGTATAGTTACTTTATTATGAGATGAGATTTAGGAAATAGAGAAATATTGAGGGGAAGAGATTTTACGAACTTGTAATTCAAAATTTTTGGTAGGTTTTTTTTTTTTTTTTTTAAAAAAAAAAATCTATAATTACTTTGTTAGCCAATAGAATTATTTTTAAATATTTTTAAAATAACAAAAATAACAATTGTGGAATGAGAGTTTAGAACTCTCACAAGCCTTTCCTTTATATAATATATAGATAGATATAGATATTTATATTTGTTTTAAATATTTGTTAATATGCAAATTATTATTTTTAGATTTTTTATAAAAATAATTTAATAATCCCATCACTAACTATAGTGTATGAGAAAAGTTGAAAAGGGTGCTGCAATAACTATGAGAGAAGTCAAAAAGACTTGTAGATTGGGAGAAGTCAATAAATGTTGAGATTATTTTTTTTTAAATCAGAAAATTAGAAAATTAAGATTGGGATATTGGAGCTCCCACAAGATTTGTTAGTTAGAAACCCCATTTTCCTTATATATAGACCAACCTATCACCCGTGCTATGCCCAGGATAATTATAGATATTTATATTTGTTTTAGATTTTTTTTAATATATAAATTATGTTTTTAAGATTTTTTTATAAAAATAATTTAATAATCTTATCAGTAACCATAGTGTATAAGAGAAGTTGAAAAGGGTATTGCAGTAACTATACACGGATTGTATCTATAATTATTTGTTTGAGGGAATTTTAAATGCTGATCAGAGAATTTTGACTAAATCAATAAATCCAAGTATGTAGAAAGACATGTGGATTAAAAAAAGTTAATAAATGCTGATCAGAGGATTTTGACCAAATCAATAAATGCTAAGTTTTTTTTTTTTTAAAAAAAAAAATTTTAAAAATTCAAATTGTGATATTGGAGTTCCTACAGGCCTTGAGGGTTAAAAATCCTTTTTGCTTAATATATAGTATAGAAGTATAGATATAGATATAGATTTGAAAATATTAATTGCTATATAGGAAGAATAATGCTATATTCACCAACTAGTATACTAATTAATGTACCAATTGATAATGTGACATAATTTAAGATGTTTTTGGTATTTGTAATTTATACAACGAGTAAGATCAATAATAATGTCATAATTAGTGTTGGTACACTAATTAGTACATTAATTGGTGTATGTAGCACTACCGTTAATATAATTACACCAATCTCTCATTTAGGAAAGTTAAAACAATTGTAATTAATGCAGATTGTATGTAAACATAATATTAAAGAAATAGCATCAGTTTTTTTATTCATACAACTAACAAAATGTTATAAATAAATGAACTAAATATTATGTAAATTAAATTTTGAAAGAAGTTCAATATAATTATGTCAAATTTTATAATACTCAATCTATTTTTTAAATCCTTAAAAAGATTAGTGTAACTTCTTTTTTTTCTTTGTATTTTAAAACAATTTGATATAAAATTCATTGCATAAAAGGTGACCACCTATTCTTAAAATAAAATAAAATAAGGGCAAATTATACAAATAATCCTTATAATTTGAGACTTGTGTCACTTTGGTTCCTGACTTTTCAATTATGACACATTTGACCATGAATTTTGAATCTTGTTCCAAATAAGGACAATTGAATATATAATTAGATTTTTTAAGGGTAAAATTGTCAATTTGATAAAATATAAACTAATTTGATAAAAATAAATGTCAAACAAATATTTTTGAATTTTAAAAAATTATTTCTACCTACTAAAAATAAAATTATGTAAAACTGATAAATCTTTTAGACATTTATTTATTTATTTTACCAAATTAATTTTTATTATGTATTTGGATGATGATCATGTAAAATTAATTTTAGAAAATTAATCATGTAATTTTTATTAATTTTACATAATTTTATCATTGGTGGATAAAAATAATTTGAAAAAAATTAAAAATATTTTTTTGACATTTATTTTTGTCAAATTAGTTTATATTTTATCAAATTTACAATTTTACCCTTGAAAAATCTAATGATATTTTCAATTGTCCTTATTTGGAACAAAATTTAAAATTCAGGGTCAAATGTGTCACAATTGAAAAGTCAGGGATCAAAGTGACACAAGTCCCAAACTATAGGGACTATTAATGTAATTAACCCATAAAATAAAATAAAAAAAGAAAAAGAAAAAGAAAAAGAAAAAGGAAAAAAAAAAATCACCACCTGCAAAACCGGTGATTTCCGAAGGGTAAAATGCGTTGAGATGATATTTCGCTTTTATGTATGACACAAAAAAATTTTATTTTTCTGTACTGTAATTGGATTTTTCAATTTCCGAAGAGTAAAGTGTGTTAACAGTGATATTTCATTTTCATGTATGGTACAAGAAAATCATTTTCCTGTACTGTAATTGGATCCCTGTCACTGAATTGGTAAACAATTTGGGACTGGATGTACTCGTGTACTGCTGCTGCTGCTAGCCATACAGTATTTGTTTATAGCTTATAGAAGAAAGAAGTTTTGGTGTTTGTGGTTACGGTTACATAGTGTCTTGGGAGTGTTTTGAATGGTCGAGGATATTCACGATTTTGTATTAAATAATTGAGAAATAATAAAGGGGTATGTATGATAATTGATGAGAAACATAAATAAACCATGTCATAGGAGTACCAAATAATTTTTCTATGAGTCTTATTAACATGAACACAGCATGTTCTACGAATCCTAAATAATTTTTCTATGGGTCTTATCAACTCCGATTCGTAACTCGAATTCGGAGGCTCGAATTTGGCTCGAATTCGAAGAAAAAGAAGAAGAAGGAGGAAGGAGGAGAACTGGAGGGGAGGGGGCCATCAAAATCGGGCTGGAGGAGGCGGGGCTGCGACGATCGGCGGCGGCAGAGGCACAGGAGGGGCCCTTCTCTCCTCTCCTCTCTCTTTCTCCCTCTCTCCTCCTCTTCCCCTATGTTCTTCTCTGTGTTCAACGAAGAAGAAGAAAAAAAAAAAAAAGAATCGCAAAACGACGTCGTTTTGCGATTCGAGCCAAAATCGAGCCAAGTTTTTCGAGCTATCAGTCATTTTTCGGGTCTTATTAAATGACGTCACATGAGTATCAATTAATTTTTTATGGTTTTTTTTTTTTTGAAAACTTATTTATAAGTCTTATTTCGGACACTTATGTTATGTTAAGTCATGTGTAATTTCTTATAGCGTTTCAAGTTCTATTTAAATAAGAATGTATTCCACAAGATCCTATTTGCGAAACGTAACGTGACACGTTACGTTACGTTTATGTCACACAGGATTTATGGGAACATAAGTTTTTTAGTAAGACTATATGTAGCATAAGTCTCCCTAATAGGACTTATAAATAATTTTTATTTTTTTAAATTTTTTTTCTTATATAGGTATTTTGGAACGACTTACACGCATCATACGCATGTTAATTAAGAATGTATTTTTTGGGTCTTATTAACACGTCCGAGACACATGTTAAGAATGTATTTATTTATCTTAACTACCTTCGGAAGAATGTAAAATATAAATATAAATATATGTAATGATTTTCAAAAACTCAAATATTTTTGCACATGGACCAAAATGTCGTCACATTTGACATAATGAAATTAGCTTATTTATAAAATAAAAAAAAAATATAACAAAATAAAATAACAGTACCTGCTTGAATAAAAAACAAAAAAACATTAATATTTCATTATTAAATTATTGCTTCTTTTTCTTTTTTCTGTCCAATTTAACAATTATTTTAAATATTTTACATATTCAAAAATAAAAATAATTTAACTAAATTTTGGTAAAAAAAATATTTTAAAATAAAGATGTTTAACCCATGTATTGCACGAGTTAACTACTAGTATATATATATATAAATAAATAGTATATTTTCCTTACTTAGGTGGCACATTCTAGGCATACTTTTTTTTTTCCTAAAAAAGTTTCATCAGCATGTTTTTTCCATTTATATATAAAGTCTTATATAAATTCAATTTCAATTATAATAACCAATTTTATATGAACTCCATTTATAAAATACTTATTTTTCATATATTTTTCATATAGTATTCAGTTTTGTCGTCATATTTCTTTTATATAGTTGATATTTTAATTTAATTATTATGATATTTGAAAAAAAAATTATCTTGATAAATAAATAAATAAATAAATAAGACAGAATGTGTTTGATTATATGCATTTTATATTTTTTGTCTATTTTATTGATGTCTTAATATTAATTTATATTTAATTTTATTTAACATTAAATTATTTATTACAAAATATTTTTTTTTATTTGACTTTTATATATCTATATACAATATGTATGAATAATTCATAAAGAATAATAAAGAAAAAAATCAATAATCTACATAATGAATCTATGTATTTTCTTAATCCAATCACAACATACTTATATTTAATCTTTTGAATAAATTTTGTATAGTTCTATTTCTACATATTTTTTTCCAAATAAATATAAAAATAAAATTAAATAATTAGAATCACTTTTAATTTTATATTACTAATTCTCTTTCTAATTTAACTATTATTTTTAATATCAAAATAAGTGTTTATTTTCCTATCTTATAATTAAATATATATCATATAAAATCATTATATAATAATTCAACTACACCATATTTATATTTAATTTTTAAAATAAATTTTATATTGTTTCTATTTCTACATATTGTTTTTTTCCGAATGACTATAAAAGAAAATTAAATAATCAAAATTACCTTTAATTTTATATTACTAATTCTCCTTTTAATTTAACTATTATTTTTAGTATACGATAATTACACTTTTATAGCATGATAGAACTAAAATTCTAAAAATAAACAAGTAATTTAACTAAATTTATTATATATAAATATTTATATAATACTTTTATAAAATGATAAGATTAAAATTATTAAAATAAATAAATTAACTTTAAATTTTATTTTAAATTAAAATTAATATTATTATTTTATAACACATATCGTAACATAAAATATCATTAGTATACGATAATTACACTTTTATAGCATGATAGAACTAAAATTATAAAAATAAACAAGTAATTTAACTAAATTTATTATATATAAATATTTATATAACACTTTTATAAAATGATAAGATTAAAATTATTAAAATAAATAAATTAAGTTTAAATTTTATTTTAAATTAAAATTAATATTATTATTTTATAACACATATAGTAACATAAAATATCATTTTAAAAAATTAACTCGTGCATCACACGGCCGACTGATCGTAGAACAATAAGGTACAGAAAAATGTTAAAAACAGTCGTCAGGGCGTTGTTAGTGTTGCAAAGTGTACAAAAATGTATTAAAATAATGTACATATTTTTTGAAATTTATAAGAAGTGCATTGAGATTATAATCTTTTTTTTGACATTTTATAGTGTTTATTGACCGCGTTTAAGGCTGTCATTAGCAAAACCTAAAGTAAATAGGGTGAAGTATAGAAAAATGTTTGAGGGTCCGAAATCACGACTCGAATTTGGCTCGAAACGCAAAACGAATCGTTTTGCGTTTCGATTTTTTTTTTTTCCTTTTCTTTCTTTCTTTCTTTTCTTCTTCGTCTTCTTCGTTTGAACACAGGCGAGAGAGAAATAGAGGCAAGAGGCGAGAGAGAGAGTCGTCGTCGTCGTCGCAGCTCGTCGGCCGATCGTCGCTCGCAGCCCCGCCTCCGTCTCTACCTCCGCCTCCGCCTCCGCCTCTAGCCCCATTTTTATGGCCCCCTCCAGTTCTGCTTCTCCTTCTTCTCATCCTTCCTCATTCTCTTCTTCTTCTTCTTCTTCCTCTTTTTTCCTCCTTCGCCTCTGTTTCGAGCCAAATTCGAGCCCCGATTTTCGGGCTCTGTACCGGGGCTGGTGAAGTATAGATGACAATATTTTAGTATAAAGACATAAAAATAAATAAAATAAAATATGTATTTCAATATAAGAAAAAAGATAACATATTTTTTCATCCATAACTAATGAACACTAGTCTACCATATAACGGTTATAGGGACCAAGTTTTTTTCGTCCATAAAAATAAATTTTTGTTGTAAAAAATATCAAGAAACTAATTCCTATTATCATAAGTTGTTTGGAAAAAAGTTAAAAATAGAATTTTTAGCGACAAAATTTTGATAATATTGCTAACAAGAAACAAACTAATTTCTTATTAAAAAATGTTTATTCGTAAATTTTGGTAGCAAAAAGATAATAAATCGTCACTAAATGTCTAATTTCGTCACTAAAAATACAATAATAACATTTTTGGTCAATAAGATATTTTATCCTTAAAAAGTGATTTCCTCCCTAAATATTTTTCTCTAAAATATTAATTTGTTGTAGTGGAATTACTGATAGAAATGACCTAAACGCTATGTGAAATAAAATTTAAAGTAGTCAAATATAATTATGGCAAACTTATAAATTTTACCATATATATATTTTTTTAACTTTAGAAGAGGTGAGCATAATTTATCTTATCAACAATTATTACATAAGTTTGAAACAGCACCTGATTGCGCATTCAATTATTTATTTATTTTTTATTTTTCAAATAATATAAGCATATAATCTAAGAAGTATGGATACAGACACACGACACAACATAAATATGACACAAACACATCGATATGTTAATTTTCAAAAAATGTAAGACACAACACGTGAAGACTACGCATAAAATATATATTTTTATATATTTATTATATGTTATATATATAAATATATCATCCAAAGATAATAAAAAATGAAATATGAAATTAATTCTAAATTTTTTTATGATTTTTGTTTTATTATTGTATTTTAAGTTGTTTTGTTTAAACTTATAATTAGTTTCATTTATGTTTAATTGATAGACACATGTGTTCTTTAAGTGTCCAAAGCGTGTCTAGGTCTTTAAAAAAAATTTAAAATAAAATACGTTTTGAAGAGTATCAAACACATGTTAAAAAAGTGTCCAAAAAGTATCGATATCCGACACAAATATATCGATCTTCTTAGAAGTGAAGTGCCCGTACTTCTTAACATATAACTCTTATTATTTGATAAGCACATAGCCGACATGTTCTACGAAGTCAAAATATATACTTTGTATTTAAGATTTTGTAGGATGGATTTAGAGGCCATATTTTTTAGAGTTACTCCGATTGCCACTCAAGGTTGCTTTGAGATTAGAGAATATTTTATTAGACTTATGAAAATTTTGAGTGTTCAACCCTAAGGTAGCATTTGGTAGAATTTTATAAATATGATTTGAGAGTATGAGTTGTATTTTGAGTTTGTGTATTGTAGAATTATGATTTGAGTGTAGAAAATTTGTTTAGTAAAGAGTTTTGAAAAGGGTTTTGAAAAGAGTGAGAAATTATTGATGTGACATTTGATATGTGATACAAAAATTTACAACTCATAACTAAACATACAACTCAAAATTATTTTAAAGCACATAAAAAATTTTAAAAATTTCAGAAAATATTTTTTTCGATTATATAAATCAATTGCAAAAAAAAAAAAAAAACAAATTTCACTATTCCGGTCAACCGGCCAGACGACCAGCCAGGCGTCCCGTCAGCCAAAATTTTCAAAAAAAAAAACGCTGAAATGTGCGGCAGAGACAGAGCTCTCTGCAGAGCGTTTGAAACGTGATTCCAAAACACTAAACAAACATCATACTCAAACTATGGTGTAGAATCACGTTTTGAAATCACAACCAAACACAGTCTAATTTCTTTAGGTAAATTTTAGATGGCGAGCTAAGTTACGTAATGATTGAACTATTTCTTAATTACTAATCATTAAAAAATGGAATTTTAAAATTTTCGATTATCAACACAATGTTTGCAAGGCGAAAGTATGGGAGTGAAGGTGTCTCATCCTTTCAAAAAATTATAAAATCCCACTTTTATGTAAGTTCCATCTTTCAAACAATTTTGAACCAAATTTAATGGCCCTTGTTAGTTGTTTATTATTATACTTATCTATTTGTATTGTAAATATATCTCTATCTCTATCTCCTTCTATACTTATCTCTATCTCCTTGTATCTCTATCTTCTTCTATACTTATATAGGTTTCTTTTCAGCCTATATATACAAGCTTCTCCTAGTCCAACCTTGTTTTCACGTTTAGACTATATCAGCCTCTTCGCCTCTTCAAGACGAAGCCAACGCTACCAGAATCACTTTCATCCGACGCCGCACGCGCCTCCCAAAGATAGGTCACGCGTTGTAACGCTTCTTACGTGCCCCACGCGCCTCTTGCTCTCCTGCCTTGAGCTATCTTGCGCCGCGGCCTCACCTGCTAACGTGAGCCACGTGTTTTGACGTCATCGCTGACGTCAACCCTGCTTTCTTGTGCGCCGATGCCCTTGCTTGCTACCGGGCGCTACGCATACCTCTACTAACGTACGTCGTGCATTTTGTGATGTCTGCCCTTGCTGTGACGTCAGCCCTAGTTGACCAGCTCAATCTAACAAGTTTGACTAGCCGATTCCCTGCCTTTTTGGTCATTTTTTGGCTCGTTCAGGCCATTCCCTGACTGTTTTTGGCCTCATAAATTTGCTGGTGTGTTTTGTTTTAGCCAAATCCGTCTTTACAAGGCCTCTTCTTATCTTTTTTTTGCCTTCTTTGAACATCATGGATCGTTCTAACAACATCCATTCAATCTCTGTTACACTTGATGGGTCCAGCTATGTTTTCTGGGCCCAAGCTCTCTTTAGATTCATCAAAGGGAAGCGGCTTTGGTGTATTATCACTGGTGCTCTTTCTAAATCCATCTAGGAAGAAACAGAGACTGCATCTGCTTTCAATGACCGTCTTGATGAATGGGAAAGCAAAAATTACCAGATTATCACATGGTTCCAAGCTACTTTTGTTCCTTCCATCAGCCTTCAGTTTGGACACTTTCAGGATGATAATTCCATTACCTCTCATTCCAAAGCAATTTGGGATTTCTTGAAGGAACGTTATCAGACCACTAGACATGTTTACCAATACCAACTATTGCAGACTCTTCATCACATGCGCCAAGCACCCGGTCAGTCTATTAATGACTTCTTATCCCAGATGCCGTCTGTTTGGGACCAGCTAGCTCTTTTTGAACCTACATGGGTACATTATGACGACGCACAGTTATTTATTACTTATCGGAATCATCAACGACTATTATAGTTTCTTATGGCTCTTCATAGTACTTTTGAGCTCGTGCGTTCTTCTTTGCTCCATCGTTTGCCCTTGCCCACTTTAGAGCAAGCCATTACTGAGATACTATCAAATGAGACTCGTTTTGGGATTCTCAAATCTCAAACCATGGATTCTCTTCTTGCTACGCCATCATCTCAGAGTTCCTCATCTCCCCAGCCCTTTAGTATATGCAGTTATTGTCGTAACCGCAGCTTGCCAGCCAATCATTCTTTTGTTCAGTGCCAAGTTCGCAAATGCTTAACGTGTCACAAGACTACTCCAGATCATCTCCAAAGCAATTGTTCTCGAGCTCCCTCCATTACTTCATCTAAGACTAGGTCTTTTCGTTCTAAGTATCAGTCCAACTCTAGCCAAGGTTCTCGCTCTACAGCTGTTGCCTCTAAGGGTTCTTCTACTCACCACTCCATTAATTCCACTACTTCTTCATTCTCTATGGATAATGTTGAGTCCATCATCGATCAGGTGCTCGCCAAATTTGGTACTCCTCCTTCTACTATTTTTTCAGTGACCTCACGTAACTCTTCGTGGTATTTTGATTCCGCATACTATAATCATATGACTTCTAACTCCACTGTGTTTTCTTCTTTATCATCATCATCTTCTGTTCCCACTATACACACTTCTGATGGTTCTCATATGCCTGTTAGTCACATTGGCCAAATCTTTACTTCCATTGTGTCTCTTTCTAATATTTATCACATTCATGTTCTTCAATTGAACCTTATTTCTGTTGGTCAGTTATGTGAACTTAGTCCAACAGTTACATTTTCTGCTATGGTTATTTGGTGCAGGACCCTCAGACGAAACAAATCCTTAGGATAAGCCATAAGCATGGACGTCTGTTCGAGCTTATACATCTCCACATTCCACATAAATCATCTACTGCTGCTTTCATTGCTTCCTCTGTTGCATCTACTATGTCTTTTTTTCATCTTTGACATTGTCGTTTAGGACATGTCTTTTTTAGTCATTTGAAACCTTTGGTTTAGGTCGCGTCCGTCTTGAAGATGTCGTTTGTTTATCTTGTTAAATTGCTAAACAACCTGCTTTATCTTTTAATCAAAGTACTTCTATTTCCACTGCTCATTTTGATCTTGTACATTCAGATATTTGGGGACCTTCCCCCACACTGACCATGGGGGGTCAAGATATTTTGTGATTTTTGTTGATGATTTTTTTCGCTATACTTGACTTTTTCTTCTAAAAAATCGCTCTGAACTTAAGCAGATTTATTATGATTTCTCTGTCATGATCCGCACTCAGTTTTCTCAGACTATTAACATTTTTCATTCTGATAATGCTAAGGAGTACTTGAATTCTGATTTTCTTTTTTTTCTTCGGGCTAATGGTATACTATCTCATTGATCTTGTGTAGGGACATCCCAACAAAATGACCGAGCTGAAAGGAAGCATCGTCATATTCTAGATACTACCCGAGGCTCTTCTCATCTCCTCTTCTTGTCCTGAAAAATTTTGAGAAGAAGTTACCTGCACTGCCATCCACACCATAAATCGTGTCCTTACACCTATCATCGTTAACACTTCTCCTTATGAGTGCTTGTATGGTTCTCTTCCTAACTATACCATTTTTAAAGTTTTTGGTTCTGCTTGTTTTGTTCTACTCCAGCCTCATGAACACACTAAACTAGAATCTCGTTCTCGTCTTTGTTGTTTTCTAGGGTATGGCATAGAACATAAAGGGTATCATTGTTGGGATCCTATCTCCAAGCGCCTTCATATTTCCCGTCATGTAGTCTTCTAGGAACACAAAAGGTATGTTTGGTTTGGTTTTGGGAGAGTAGTTTTTAACAATTGTTTTGGGGAGAGAGTTTAGAATTTTTTTTGATTTGTTTGGTTGTGTATTTTGAAAGTAGTTTTGGAGTTTGGGAGTTTGGAATGATTTGATATTTTGTTATAATTGAGTAGATGTGTGTGAGAGAAAAAATGATTGAGAATGAGAGAGGAGAGAGAGAAAAAGTGATTGATTGATAGGTAAGAGAGAGAAAGTGATTTTGGAAATTGTTTTGGAAAATTTACAAACCAAACAAATTTTTTAGAAATTTTTTCCCAAAATCACTCTACAAATCCAAACCAAACATACCCAAAATGTTCTCCAATCTTTCCAAGTTTCAACTACCACAATCCACCTACTCACTAGCCTTTACCGATATTTCTATAGACTCGTTTTCTAATGAATTTGATACAGATTCTGGCTCCATGTTTCCACAGTCGCCTATGCCTATCGTCCATCCTGAGGATCTTGTGTCTGCTTACGATCCTATGTCTTCTCCAACTACTGTGGAGGTTTCTTTATCTCCACCTCCCATTGAGGTTCCTCCTTCACCAGAGCGTCACTCTGCATGAGTAAGGCAACCTTTTGTTCTTCTCCGTGATTATATTGTTGGCTCCACTGCCTTTTCCTCCCATGAACCTATTTCCTATCAAGAAGTTTGTTCTAACCCTCTTTGGCAACAAGATATGACTGATGAACTACAGGCTTTTGATAAAACTCATACCTGGAATATGGTTGATCTTCCTTCTAGAAAGAGTACCGTTAGTTGCAAATGGGTTTACAAGCCCAAACTCATTCTGATGGATCCATTGAGCGTTACAAAACTCGCCTTGTAGCTCGGGGATTTACTCAAGAATATGGGATTGACTACGAGGAAACATTTGCTCATGTTACCTGTTTTACTTCAGTTCGTAGCTTTCTTGCAATTGCTGTTCCTCGTCACTGGAGTCTTTTTCAGATGGATGTCAAGAATGCATTTCTCAATGGTGACCTCATTGAGGAAGTTTATATGCAACCTCCTCCTGGTTCTTCTATTTAATTAAACAAAGTTCACAAACTTCACCATGCTTTGTATGGTTTGAAACAAGCTCTGCATGCCTGGTTTGCCAAGTTCAGCTTCACCGTTCGTGACTTTGGTTTTTCCTCCAATGCCCATGATTCTGCCTTGTTTATATGTAAGACAGAGCGTTGTACTATTCTCCTTCTTTTCTATGTGGATGATATGATTATCACTGAAGATGATACAGTGGGCCCTTATAGTCTTAAACAGTTTTACCAGTTTGAGATGAAATATTTGGGTTTGCTTAGCTACTTCCCTAGCTTGGAAATTTCCAAAGATTCCTCTGGTTATTTTCTTACCCAGGCCAAGTATACTTTTAATCTCTTGGCTCATGCTGGCATTACTGATTGCAAGATTGCCACTACTCCAGTTGATCCTCAGACTCATCTTACACCCCTTGAAGGTCACCCATTAACTGATGCCAATTTATATCGTTAGCTAGTTGGCAGTCTTCTTTATCTCACCGTTACTCGTTCATATATTGCTTATGCTGTTCACATTGTTAGTCAGTTCATGGTTGCTTCTCCTTCTCCACACTATGATGCTCTGGTTTACATTTTGCTCTATCTCAAAAGAACTCTGTTTCATGGTCTTCACTACTCCCCTCACTCTTCTCTACAGTTGCATACATTTTCTAATGCCGATTGGGCAGGGGATCCTACTGACCGTCGTTTTACTACTGGGTTCTGCTTCTTCTTGGGCAACTCTCTTATTTCCTGGCATAACAAGAAGTAAACTCTTGTTGCTCGTTCTAATACTGAGGCTGAGTATCGTGCTCTTGCTGACACTACTCAAGAGCTTGTGTAGCTTCGTTGGCTTCTTTCTAACATGGGAGTTTCTCATTCTGCTGTCACAAATCTTTATTGTGACAATCAATATAGCGATCCAGGTTTTACCCCGACCTTTATATTGTTTCGGACTCGGGTTCCGTGGTTGTTTGTTGTTGTTTATGCCTTGTTTCCTTCCTTTAATTCTTTGAAATTGAGTTTTGGGACTTGTTGGGTGAGTTTAGAACAGGCTGGTTGTTAGCTGGTATAAAAGGTTGTTGCCTAGATTTTGGCCTTTTCGCTCGAGCGAAGCTTCTTGCGCTCAAGCGAGCCTTGTGTAACTTGCCTCTTCGCTCGAGCGAGGTTTCTTGCGCTCGAGCGAGAGCTGAGGGTCCTCAGGTTTCTTTTCCAATTGCAGCTTTTCTAGAAAGATGTAAGTTCTTCGCTCGAGCGAGACTTCTTGCGCTTGAGCAAGCCTTGTGAAATTGTTTCTTCGCTCGAGCAAGACCTTTTGCGCTCGAGCGTGCGTCTGTGTCTGTGGCAGACCTGAAGCTTTGCATTATGCGCTCAAGCGACGCTTCTTGCGTTCAAGCGAAGTCCTTTGTTGTGTCTGGTCGTTCAAGCGACAACTCCTTCGATCGAGCGAGCCTCATATATATCAGTTCGCCGCAATGATATTTTGTATCACTTTTCACTCAAAACCCTAGCACAACTCCATCTCTCTCTAAAACTCTCTCTCTATCTATAGATACCCCATGATCTAAGGTGTTTCTACCAGATTCCCTTTGTTAAAAAGTTAGAGTATTGCGTAGGCTTCCATTTGATCCGAAAAAGGTAGAATTTGGAGCATCTTTGGGCTTCTTCTTCTTCTCATTTGCTCTCCTAACTTTAAGGTAGGGATACTCTACACCTTGTTATGTTGTTTAACCTAAGTATATGTCATTTTGAATATATGGAAGGATTTGAGAGTGATTTGGGCAAAGTTAAGGTTTGGGGTTCTAATCTAAAAAGAGGGGTTTTCATGTTGATTTACAAAACAACCATGGGGTTTGTGTATGATGTTCTCTAATGTTGAAATGGTGAAATTTAGACATATGGGTTGGTATTTTGGAATAGAGAGAAAATTTGCCCTAGCTTGGGTTGAATAATTATTTTTGAATAAATAACGTAATTAATGTGGGAAACGTGCAATTGGGAGGTTATATGAATGGATGGTGTAACTGGATTGTTAAATTTCTCACCCATGGAAATTTGATAAATTATCTGTTTAATAGATTTATTTATCTGTTTAGAAATATCTGTTTTAGGCTATCGGGGGAGGATAGCCATGATTATTGTAGAAACTGCATGAGGATTAGGCAAATTGAAACTAATCACACGAATTGGGTCATTGAATATGACGGTTTGGCTGAATTGTTGAATATGTGGTTTGGTTGGTCATTGTACATGACATCGCATTTAAATACATTGCATTTGTATCTTTGTTTGGGAAGAGATAGGGGATGTACTCCATTGTTTGAGAGGAAATAGGAGATGGACTCCATTGGAAATTAAGTTGGCCGGAGTGTCCGGGGTGAAAGTCCAGAAATCTTGTGTATATGGGTGCCGGTTCCCTCGGATGAGAATTCCGTAAAATGGCAAAGATAGAAGTGTTGAAGTGATGAATGTATATTAAATGGTGAATCATTGAGTTGTAGTCTCAATTTGGATTGATTTGATAAAAATGATCTATACTCATGAATTGATTGGAAGTGAATGAATGGAAACAGATTGAAATGTCAATAATAATGCCGTATGATCATGGAAATAATGTGAATTATTCGTAAAGGTTGAACATTTAGCTGATGCATATATCTTAGTTAAATTTCATATATTGTGTTAACATATTTCTACTGGGTTTTGGCTCACCCTACTTGGAAAACCATTTTCAGGTACAAGTGATATGTTGCCTCAAATGACATAGCTTGGGGAGGACAAGGCTGAAGGCTCTACTTTTGTTTATTTTATGTTTATGTGTCTTTCTTTCAAGCCGAGGGCTTTTAATTGTAAAGAGCTTATGACTCTCTTTTGTTGTAACTAAGTTATCACTTGAAAAAATGTAACCCGTAGGGCATTTATTTTGTTGATTCCAATTAGAGTTACATGCTATAGTTTTAAGATAAATATTTATAAAAGTGTAATGCATGTAATATCTTTTGTAATGTAGACTCTGATGAATGAAAATATAACATTTCTATTATATTCGTTGACCTTATAGAGGATTGATTCATGTCATATTTTGAGAGCGTTACAATCAAAGTGCTATTCAGATTGCATATAACGATGTCGTCCATGATCGTACTAAACATATTGAGATTGATTGCCACTTTATACGCCAGCATGTTACTAGAGGCCTTGTTCGTCTTCTCTTTGTTATCTTTGTTGATCAGACTACCAATCTCTTCACCAAAGCTCATCTTCTAGGCCGCTTCTCTGATCTCCTCTCCAAGCTCAAGTTGATATCTGCCTTACCACCTTGAGCTTTAGGGGGGGTGTTAGCGGTATATTATTAGACTTATCTATTTGTATTGTAGATATATCTCTATCTTTATCTCTATCTCTATCTTCTTTTATACTTATCTTTATCTTCTTTTATACTTATTTAGGTTTTTTTTTCCGCCTATATATAGAGGCTTTTCCTATTGTATTATTCATTCAATTCAATATATCAAAATTACATAACATTTCATATAATAGCCTTGGAAAAAGGGGGAAAAAAAAAAAAAATCAAATTTCACGTTAGAAAGTCATTGATGAACTACATGTTAAAAACCCTTACAATAAATAAAGAAAAATCATAGTAAACAAAAAAATAGTTGTTAAAAGTAGTGAAATCTTGCTAGAGAAAGTAAATTAGTCTCTAATTATGTGCGTTACTATAATTTTCAATTGGACAATTTGTAAAGCTTTATGGGCTTAAGGCACAACGACTAATATTTAAATAATTATATGGACTTCCGAAAATAGGTAAAATATCTAATTAAAAAATCACTCTTCTTTTACAATTTTTGATTGATCTAATTGGCTTATCTTAAATATTAATTTAATAATCATTTAAACCCGATTCAATTAGGGACGGAGGGAGCATGTGACCAGGGGGGTCACGTGCCCCTGGATTTTGGAAAAAAAAAAATTTTCTTGCAAACATAAAAAAAAAATTAAATAAAAAATTATAAAAATATTATTAGAGTGAAATGTCAATGACATTTTAAAAATTATGAAAACAATAATTATTGTTTTGATTGAAAATGAAGAGACTATTATAAATAAACCATGTTAGTTATGAAATTTTTTGAATGTAACGACGATGTCATTATTAGTGATATGCAAGTATAAGTAATCTCACTATAAAGATATGAAATTTATTAGATTGTTAATTACATTTGGCATGTGAGGTTCACTATTTATGCGTTTATTTACCATTAGTGGGTGATGTTACATACCAGTGATGACGTGGTATTACCATTATATTGAATTTTTAATCAAATTTTGTATCAAAAAATAATTTATCATTATATAATTTATTTTAAGGCTTATATCCATATTTTTTTTTTGTATTGTCCATGTTACACTAGTTATAAATAATATTTTTTTTCTTGATATTTCCTGAAATCAATCGTAAAAAATTTATGTGAAATATTTTTGTAAAAATCATTATAATTAGTAAGTGCCCCCTCCAAATTAATTTTCTGGTTCCGCCACTGGATTCAATCCACTTAGGAATGAAAATGAGCCGAGTCGAGTTGACTAGTAAATTTTTCAAGTTTGACTTATTTACCTAACGAGTCGATCTCGAATGAATTTTTACATAGTCGAACACAAGTCAAGATCAAGTATTTTGATTGTTTATAGTACATATAAACTTATCAAGACAAGTAATAAATTGTTCAAGTTTTACTTCAAAACTTAACAAATATAATATTGGCCCCGTTTGGTAGAGCTGTGGGAAAGTGATTATAGATTATAGCTTAACAGATTATAGCTTATAGCTGTGAGTATAAGCTGGTAACCTGTTTGGTGTAACTGTGAGATTATAGATTTAAGCAGCAGAGTAGTGTTTGGTTAATAAGCTGTAAAATAACTTTTTACCTTATAATTGTCCATTTTGCCCTTATATGATATAAAAATGATTATTTTGTCATTTTTTCAGTTTTAATTTTAAAAAAATTATTTCATTAATAAAAGTTAATATAATTAGCATCACTTAATACTAAAATTAATAATACTATCAATTAGTTTAAATTTTTTCATTTTTTCATTACAAATTAATTAATGTTAATTAATGGCTTAATTACCATCAATTAATACCAAAAATTAATAATAGTATCAATTAGTATAATTTTTTTAATTTTTTCATTACAAATTAATTATGTCAATTAATGGCTTAATTACCATCAATTAATACTAAAATTAATAATAGTATCAATTAGTATTATTTTTTTTCATTACAAATGAATTAGGTGTCAATACTAATTAATATAAAAATACTGAAATTGGTGTCATTTATTAGTGTCATTATAAAATTAGTGTCATTTATTTTGTCAATTATATTTTGTGATTTAATAGAAGTTATTTTATTTTTTTATTATTTTGTTTTGTTTTCATTAATATCAATGAGAACAATTTTTTTTTTTTAATATTTTATTACAATACCAAAGAAAATACCAAAGAAGTTATTTAATTGAAATAAATTTATATTGATATATTAACTGAAATAAAATTGTGCAATTTATTTAATTTTATTTAATTTTTTATTAATTTTGTTTTTGTGCAATTTTTATGCAATTTATTATTATTAAAATTGTTTTTAATTTAAATTTAATTGAATAATTGTTTTTATTTAAATTTAACTGAAATAAATTTGTTTTTAATTATTAATTTTGTTTAATTTATTTAATTTTTGTTTTTTTTTTTCCTTCTCTTCCTTCCTGAAACCCTAGCCACCGTCGCTCGTCACGGCAGAGAGGGAGTGCCGGAGATGGGAAATGGTTCGTGAGAAACAGAGAGAGAGAGATGACAGCAGGACGATGGCGATCTGGTTCAAAACGAGATCGCGATGATGGCAGGACGACGGCAGTGACGTAGGGTTTTGCCTTGAGATCGCGAAACCAGATAACCATATCAACCCAGATTAACCCAAATCTTCCAAAACAGATCAACCTAGATGGCGATGACGGCGAGCTTCTAACCCAGACTTTCAGATTTGCCTTCAGATCGCGATGCCTTCAGATTTGCCTTCACGACGGCAGATCGCGATCTCGAGGCTGTCGATTTGCCTTCAGATCGCGATCGCGATGCCTTTCTATGGCCGTGATTGTCACTCTCATAGATCTGAATCCGAACACAGAGAGAGAGAGAGAGAGAGAGAGAGAGAGAGAGAGAGAGAGCTAGGGTTTCAGAGAGCTAGGTTGGTCGGAAATCGCCTCCCTTCCGCCGGAAATCGCCTCTCAGAGGCGTGTGAGAGACAGAAATGGGTTGTGTCTGGCTTATATACGTGGCACACTGGTAATAAGTCGAAATAGTGAGGGGCATTTAAGTCATTATACAGCTTAAGCATCAGCTGCGTGCATAATCTGTTTGGAAAAGCACCTCTTTGCCAACTTAACAGATTACGCGTGAAATGGCTTAAATTAAGCCATAATTCATCCCCATAATTTTTACCAAACACTTTAATATGACTTATTTTAAGCTATAAGTTGATTTAAGCTGTGAATAAGTTCTACCAAACGGCCACATTGTATTAAAACTTAACTTATTTATATAACGAAGCAAATCAAACTCAAGTAACTTAATTTATTTAACAGTCTATACTCGTTGTCCACCCAATGAAAAACTACTTCATGTCTTCTTTTTGGCCCCAATGTTTGAATCTTGACCCCACACTTAGGGCCCGTTTGGGTGTTAGTTTTTTTTGGCCAAAAAAAATTATAAAAAAAAAATCAAAAAACTTAACCACATCATTCTTTCTATTTTTTTTTTAAATATCTTTTTGCAAAAATTAAAAAATAATTAAAATAGTCACTTTCCAAACACCCTCTTAGTATAGGATAATTTAATGCAAGTGGATAACCATATATTATTTTGATAAATTTTTAGTTGCCCTTCCAAGTAATACCGCCTTCAATATATATATATGTATGGGGAAATTCTATGGTACGAGCTTTTGGGTTGTGTGTTATACATACCTTTAATTACGATCTTTGTAAAAAAAATTTATTATAAATTATTGATATATTATGACTTATTATAATGTTTGTTATGACATTATTATAATTATGATTCAAAAGTTCTTTGATTATACCTTATATAATATTTGGTTATAACTTCTTCTTTTTTTATTTATAACCCCGATAGGATTAAGTTATCATATTTGTGATAATCAACCTCATCAATGTCATAACTTATATACGGTACACACTGCATTACCCATATAAAAATAAAAAAATTACGTCAAAATTGTGAGATTTATTGTGTTTTTTTCAAATTGTGACACCATCAATTGTTTTGAAGATAAATACAATAAAATGTGATATTGTAGTTAGTCCTGGTGAATGGGCTAGACCGATCCAAGTTCCTCGAGCCCACTGGATAACCTGCAAGCAAGTTCAACGGGGAACGGGGTAGTCCCCCGGCGAACCCTCCGGTGTATGGATTAGAAGAGGTGATAGACAATGTAGCGGAAAGATGAGAGAGAGAGAGAGAGAGAGAGAGAGAGAGAGATAAAAACTTAACATTCTTCTTGTCTTCAAGCTTTGCTTATATCCTTTGGTAATCATTTCGCTGTTTTCTGCCGTTCTAACCTCCTCGCCGAAAGCTTATGCCGTGGTTCGTCTTGTTCAGGGTGAGGGGGGTGCCATCCCGGCTGAGAGGTGTTGTCGCAATAAATGCTGTGATGGGCTGCATTAATGGTGATGTGCTGAGGCAATAACTTTGCAGATCTTTGTCTGCTGACGTGGCCTGTTCTGCACCTGCCACGTGTCCCAGCATCATTGACCTTTCCTGCTCAGTTGGCCTCCAGCTGTGCTGGGTTTTACTAACCGGGTTGTGCAACGGGGTCTAAATGGTGGGCCTGGGTTTACTCATGGTGGGCTGTGGTCCTCATGGGCCTATCCGTGTCAGTAGTCCCCCAGTCCCGAGTGCAGCTTTAGTCCAACGAAGGGAATAATAATAAGGGAGATGAGTCCGACCGGTGGGGGGAGACCGACCGTGAGGGCGGCCGAGCGGGAGATGTCGATCGTGAGGATGGCCGAGCGGGAGGGGCCGACCGTGAGGCTTGCCGAGCGGAAGGGGGCCATCCGTGAGGCTTGCTGAGCGGAAGGCGCCGACCGTGGTGCGGTCCGAGTAGGAGGGCGCGGGGCTCAAAAGGCGGCGTGCCACGTGATGTCAGTGGAAAAGACAGGGTAAGGGCAGGGAGTCAGTGCATTGCGGTCGTACACGTGGCAGGGGGAGAAGGCCAGGCGTTGGATCGAAAATGAGACGTTGGGTTATAATGGTGGGTGTTTGAAAAGACAATCCTGGTGGATGATTTGAAAGGTTTCAAACTAGCGGGAACGAATTGGGATCCGTGGAATACGGGTAAACCGTGGGCTTTTGGTATTATTCGATTTACCTATCTGTTTTAAAAAAATCAAAACATTCCAAGTATTACACCATTTGTGGCTCGCGATACGCCATTGGAGCATTTCTTCAAGTTCTTAGTCCCTGCATCAGAAGCGATCCGCAGACACAGTTTAGAGATGGCGCAAGAGGAAAATGTGAATGTGAGGGTGGATCCGCTGGGAGAGGATGATGCAGTGGAGCTAGCGGCGCAGTACAGGGCCGAAAGGGTGGGGGGAAACAACGATACCCTTCCATGGTTCCACCTTGGTGGCAGCTCCGACGCCGATCAGTCAGGCGGAGCCAGATCATTGGCACACAAAGGCGGACAAATCGACGGTAACAGAGGCGGAGTTGAGGGCAATCCGCGAGAAGTACCAAATTCCGGCGGAAGTGGAGTTGTTGTTGCCAACGTCGACGGAAAGGCCATCGGACGCCAGGCTAGGAGGGTTTTCCCTATACGAGGAGGCTCTGAAGGGGGGGCTGAGGTTGCCACTGCCTCAAATAGTGGTGGACGTGCTCAACCACCTAGAAGTAGCCCCGGGCCAGCTGATGCCCAATGCCTGGAAGATTCTGCTGGCCTGTGCAAGTGCATGGCCAAAGGTGAATGAGGGGGAGTCGATGGCAGTGGAGGAGTTCTTTGCCTGTTACAAGGCCTCAGGGCAACAGGAGACGTGGGTCACCCTGCAGGCAGTTGTGGGGAAGGGGTTGGTGGCTGGTCTGCCTACGTCAATCAAGGGATGGCGGGCACGGTGGTTCTACGTTTCTGCCAGCGGGGGGCCTGGGGTGCGCACCATCTGAAAGGTGCCAATCAGGATGGTGGAGGCAAGACTGGGGCCCGCGGCAGGGGAGAGGGTGAAGAGGGTGAAAGAGTGGAGGGAGAAAGAGAAGGCGAGGTGGGATGACCTCGTGCAGCCCTCTGCACTGTTTGAGGCAGGGCTGGGTCCTCAACCGATCGGTGGGGATCTTGACCGAGCAGAGTTGGAAGCAAAGAGGGAGGCTCAGGAGGCTGAGGATCAAGCCATTCTTGCCAAAGCCACCATGTTCAAGAAAGCACAGGACGACCGACCTTCACAACCGATTGCGAAGGAGAGGATCAGGCCTCGCCCAAAGCCGTTGGGGGAGAAGGACTTAAGTAAGTTTGAACCACGAAAGCTCCCTGTGGATCCAATGAAGGAGAGGGCCAGGGATGGGGAGGAGGCTCTGAAGAGGAAGAGGAAGAAGAGAAGTGCCCCTGCAGAGGCTGCAGGGGAGCCTGGGTCCAAGAAGGTGAAGGAGGCTCCAGCTGCGGTGGAGACCCCTGTGGTCAAAGATACCCCAGAAGTAGCAAGGGTCATCCCAGCACTGGAGGCTGTGGAGGTTGCCCCAGCAATTCAAGTGGCAGTGGGCGTAGGCAGTGCTGAGCCAAGTGGGGGGCAACAGACCCAAAGGGGTCCTGAACCCTAGGAAGGAGGAGTGGGTCTGAACACCGCCTTCTACCATGCTCGCGCGGTGGTTGGAGGGGTGGAAGGGGAAGAGGGGCCAGCTAGGGCAGGGGCTGACCGTCTGCTGAAAATTATGGGAGGGTCAGACCTGCGCGCGGTCTCCAGATTCAGTGAGGCTGACCTGCTGAGGGGGTTATGCTCCGCTCAGATGGAGGTAACTACCCTGGCAGGGGCTCTTCTAAGGAAGGCGGGGGGAGCCAGGCTCAAGGCAGAGAAGGCTGAGGCACAGCTGGAAAAACTGAAGGCTGAGAAGGCAAGTTGGGAGAATGTCCAGGCTGAGTTGCGAGCAGTCAAGCTGGAGCTGGAGGATACACACCGCAAGGTTGTGTCACTCGAGTTCCAGCTGGTCGGCGAGCAGAAGAAGTTGGAAGAGTCCCAACAAGCCTGTGCCATTGCCAACGATCGTCATGAAGAGGCCATGAACAGTAACGAAGAGCTGGTGAAGCAGAAAGATGAGGCAGATGCTAAGGTTGAGGCTCTGCAAAAGGAGTTGGAGAACGAGCTTGCCAAGGCAAGGGAGGAGAGAGGGAGGCTTATGAGGGAGTTGGAAGCAGAGATGGAGAAGGCGAGGGCGGAGAGGGAGAGCCTAAAGAAGGAGGTGGAGGAGGAGAGGAGGAGGGGAGCCACCGTGGTTGATGTTCTGCGTGGAGAGTTGGAGGCAGAAAGGGCCAAAGCGTCTTCTGAGAAGGCGATCCTACAAAGAGAGCTGGACGAGGAAAGGGCGAAGGCAGCCTCTGAAAGGACAGTCTTCCCCGATCTGTACGTGGCAGCAGTTGAACAATTTAAGGGATCGCCTGAATTTCAGATGGCCATTGATGCCGCAATGGCGAGCAGCCTGGCAAGGGAGGAGTCTGGGGGGGCTGGCCCATCACGGACGACGGCTGAAGGAAGACCTGAATCTGAAGTCATAGAGAGCTTCCAACGGTCAGACTTTTATAAGCATGAAATGGCAGAGTACTGGGACAGCGGGTGGAAAATGTTCAAGCGCAGGGCTGAAGAGCTGTTCCCAGATCTTGACTTTAGCAGGGTGATGATTGGGGAGGATGATGTGGCCCAGACCCCCCTGGACGAGGGTATAGAAGAGGCAGATCTTATCTCCAGTGAGGAGGAGGAGTGATCTGAAGAATAAGTGTACTTAGGAGTTTTTGTTTGGTTTTTGGGTACACATGTTTTTTTTTTTTTTTTTGGAATATTGTAGTAGACTGTTGTACATATTTTGTGAATGAATAAAATGCCATTTATATCTTGAAATTGACCATGTTTGTTTGTTTGGTGTATTTGAAATGGACAAATGCCTGTGATAAAAACTGGTGATGGACTTATGAAAACGTTTTGTAATGTTAGGTCAACTTGTAATGAAAACTTAAATGTTCTACTGAAAAGCTGTAGGGAAGAAATTTGAGAAGTAGGTTGGGTGGTGGGGAAGATAATCTGGTCAGTGAATGGAGTGTGTGGGAGCATCTTTGGGATTTGACTAAGTAAAGATGTTGTAAAAATTTGTGATCTCAACTTGTGACTAAGTGTTCTCCCAAACCAAAAGGCATAACATCTTCCATTCAAAATGCCCAGAAGACACTTCAGGTCAAATGTAGAAAAGATCACTGCATCTGCCTGAGTCGTTTGAAGTACTCAGTCGGGCTGAGGCTGTTGAAAGTGCTCAGTGCTGGCTGAGGCTTCTGAAGTGCTCAGTCTGGCCGAGGCTTTTGAAGTGCTCGGTCTGGCCGAGGCTTTTGAAAGTGCTCGGTCTGGCCGAGGCTTTTGAAAGTGCTCAGGGCGGGCTGAGGCTTTTGAAGGTGCTCAGCCTGGCTGAGGCTTCTGAAGTGCCCAGTTTTGGCTGAGGCTTTTGAAAGTGCTCGGTCTGGCCGAGGCTTTTGAAGTGCTCGGTCTGGCCGAGGCTTTTGAAAGTGCTCAGGGCGGGCTGAGGCTTTTGAAGTGCTCAGTGCTGGCTGAGGCTTTTGAAGGTGCTCAGTGCTGGCTGAGGCTTTTGAAGGTGCTCAGGGCGGGCTGAGGCTTTTGAAAGTGCTCGGTCTGGCCGAGGCTTTTGAAGTGCTCGGTCTGGCCGAGGCTTTTGAAAGTGCTCGGTCTGGCCGAGGCTTTTGAAAGTGCTCAGGGCGGGCTGAGGCTTTTGAAGTGCTCAGTGCTGGCTGAGGCTTTTGAAGGTGTTCAGTGCTGGCTGAGGCTTTTGAAGGTGCTCAGGGCGGGCTGAGGCTTTTGAAGTGCTCAGTGCTGGCTGAGGCTTTTGAAGGTGCTCAGTGCTGGCTGAGGCTTTTGAAGGTGCTTAGTGCTGGCTGAGGCTTTTGAAGTGCTCAGTTCTGGCTGAGGCTTCTGAAGTGCTCAGTTCTGGCTGAGGCTTCTGCGAGGGCTGCAAGTAAAAGTTTCAGGGAAGCAACATTCAGATAGTTGAATTATAGAAGATTGGAATTCCAGTCGGGATTTGTATTATGCATTGAAAAAGGGAAAATACAACAAGTTTTGATAATACAAAAGTAGGAATTCACTGGTAGTAACGCTTCAGATGTTCAGCATTCCAGGGATGAGGAAGGTCTCGGCCATCCATGTCTTGGAGTCGGTAAGTGCCTGGCCGTGGGCGGGCCTTCACAACGTAGGGTCCCTCCCATTTGGCTGCTAGTTTGCCCTCGGTCGGATTCTTTGTGGCAAGAGTCGCTTCTCTCAAGACAAGGTCCCCTACAGAGAACTCCCTTGGTCGGACTCGGCGGTTGTAGTGTGTTCTCATTTTCTGCTGGTACGAAGCCAATCTGACAGCAGCAGTCTCTCTGAGCTCTTCGATGAGATCCAGGTCTGCTCGACGGAGTTCTTCGGTTGAGGCGAGATCCGGATGTAAGACCCTGGGGGTGGGCAGCCCGACTTCTACCGGAATGACCGCCTCAGCGCCATATGTTAAGCGAAAAGGGGTTTCTCCAGTAGGAGTCAGGGCAGTGGTTCGGTAAGCCCAGAGTACATGTGGTAGTTCCTCAGCCCAGAGGCCTTTAGCAGCTTCGAGCTTAGTTTTGATGATCTTCAGGAGAGAACGGTTGGTGACTTCAACTTGGCCATTTGCTTGGGGATGACCGGGGGATGAAAAGCATGGTTGAATCTGGAGATCTGCACAAAATTTCTTGTATTTAGTGTTGTCGAACTGTTTGCCGTTGTCGGAGATGATGGCCTGAGGGATGCCAAATCGGCAGACAATTGATTGCCAGATAAACTTGGTGGTGTTCCGCTCGGTGATTGTGGCGAGGGGTTCTGCCTCGACCCATTTGGTGAAGTAATCAATGGCAACAATCGCGAACTTGGTTTGGCCTCGACCAGTGGGAAGTGGACCAACCAAGTCGATCCCCCATTTGGCGAATCGGTAAGGGCTGCAGAGGGTGATCAGCTCAGTGGGAGGAGCATGGGGGATGTTGGCGAAGCGCTGGCACTTGTCGCATTTGAGCACAAAATCAGTGGCATCTTGGTTGAGAGTTGGCCAGAAGTAGCCTGTTCGGAGTACTTTGTGTGCGAGAGACCTGCCACCCGAATGATTGCCACAGACTCCTTCATGGATTTCTTGCAGTACATAGGTTGCTTGGGCGGGGCTGAGGCATCGTAGGTACGGTCGTGAAAAGCCGCGCTTGTAAAGGATGCCGTCGACCAGAGTGTAGTTAGCTGACCGAGCTCTGACCTTGGCAACCTGCTGTTGGTCATCTGGGAGTTCTCCAGTGGTCAAGAAGAGGAAGATGTCGGATGCCCAAGGGATGGGCTCCGTCTTGAGGAATTGCACTTCTTGTAGGTCAGGCGAGATGGCCGGGTGGGTCAGGTATTCGAGGCGAACTCTATGGCTAAGGTCGGTATGGTCGGCAGAGGCCAGCTGGGCCATCTCATCTGCTTTGGAGTTTTCTGCCCGAGGTATGTGTCTGATCTGGAAAGTATTGAAGAGGCGAACAAGGGGTAGTGTCGTGTCCCTGTAGGCTCGCATTGTGCTATCCTTGGCATCGAATTCCCCTGTGATCTGGCCGACGATGAGTTGGGAGTCACTGAAGACGCGGATGTGGCTAACACCAATGTCTTTGGCCAGACGAAGCCCTGCTATCAGTGCTTCATATTCGGCCTCATTGTTGCTGGCCGCAAATAGGAGGCGGAGAGCACATTTAAAGTAACCCCCCTCAGGGGAGGTGAGGATGAGGCCAGCCCCACTTCCTTCCCTGTGAGACGAGCCGTCAACATTGAGCGTCCAAGAATGAGGATCTTCAGGCTCTGGTGGAGCTGGTGGGGGTGTAGAGGTAGTGGCTGGAGTAGGGTTGGTGAATTCTAGGATGAAATCGGCAATGGCCTGCCCTTTGATTGCTGTGCGGGGTCGGGGGGAGATATCAAACTGGCTAAGCTCCACTGACCACTGCATAAGTCGGCCAGAAAGTTCTGGTTGTTGCATGACCTTCTTCAGGGGTTGATCGGTGAAGACCACTATAGAATGGGCCTGGAAGTAAGGACGAAGTCGTCTGGAGGCAGTGACCAGGGCCAGGGACAATTTTTCCAGCAGTGGGTAGTTCTGTTCTGCTCCCCTGAGAGCTCGACTAATGTAATAGACCGGCCGTTGAACCGAGCCATCCTCCCGAATGAGAGCTGCGCTAATGGCGGTGTTTGATACTGCTAAATAGAGGAAGAAGGGTTCGCCAGGGATTGCCTGCGAAAGAAGGGGGGGTTGGCCATGCATTGTTTTAGCTGTTGGAAGGCCTCTTCGGATTCGGTCGTCCATTCGAAAGTCTGCCGAAGGACTTTGAAGAATGGTAGGCACTTATCTGTTGCGTGGGAAATGAAACGGTTGAGGGCTGCCACTCTGCCGACGAGTCTCTGAACTTCCTTAACGGTTTTGGGCGACTGCATCTCAATCAAGGCCTTGATCTTCTCGGGGTTGGCCTCAATTCCGCGCTGACTGACCATAAAGTCCAAGAATTTTCTGGATCCCACGCCAAAGGCGCACTTCTCTGGGTTGAGCTTCATTTGGTACTTACGAAGGGTGGCAAAGGTCTCCCGGAGGTCGGTCAGGTGGTCGGCGGAGAGTTTGCTTTTGACTAGCATGTCATCCACATACATTTCCATGTTTCGACCGATCTGGTGCTGGAAGACTGCGTTGACCAACCGTTGGTAAGTAGCCCCCACGTTCTTTAGTCCGAACGGCATGACACGGTAGTGGTAGGTGCCCCGGTCGGTGATAAAGGATGTGTGTTCCTGGTCAGATGAGTGCATCATGATTTGGTTGTATCCGGAGAAGGCGTCCATGAAACTGAGCATTTGGTGACCGGCCGTGGCGTCGACCAGCAAATCAATCCGGGGGAGTGGATAGCTATCTTTGGGGCAAGCTCGGTTCAAGTCAGAGTAGTCGACACACAGACGCCACTTGCCGTTGTTTTTGCGGACTAGCACCACATTGGAAAGCCAACTAGGATAATCCACATTTTGGATAAACTGAGCCTCGAGGAGTTTGTCAACCTCCGCAGCTATGAGATTATTGCGCTCCGGGTGAAATATACGCTGCTTTTGTCGGTAAGGTCGGAAGTGAGGTTCGATGCTGAGGCGATGAGTGATGAAGGAGGGGTCAATGCCTGGCATGTCTGAGTGGGTCCAAGCAAAGACGTCGTTGTGTTCGGTCAAAAGGGCAGTGAGGTCGGCTTTTGCTTGGGGGGATAATTGGCTGCCGATCTTGGCAGTTTTCAGTGGGTTGGTGGGGTCAATAGGAACCTCAACGAGCTCTTCCACTGGTTCTCCTCTGATTAGCTCGTCCTCATCCCGGACATCAAGTCCTTCAATGATCATCGCCTCCTTCAACTTGACTTCTTTAAGTGAGGCAACATAACACTCCCTGGCCACGGTCTGTTCTCCCCTGACTGTTCCGACCCCGAGATCGGTGGGAAACTTGAGGGCAAGATGATAGGTGGATGTGATGGCTTGGAAGGCGTTGAGGGCGGTGCGGCCGAGGATGATGTTGTAGGCAGATGGGCAATCAACCACCAGGAAGGTGAGCAACTTTGTGGCTTGCCGTGGGTACTCGCCAATAGTGATGGGAAGATCGATGGAACCGATCGAGGTCACGCGGTCGCCAGTGAAGCCGACGAGAGGGGTTTGGAGCGGGGAAAGGCTTTCCTCCCCAATCTTAAGTTGGCGGAAGCAGTTTAGAAAGATGATGTCCGAAGAGCTGCCGTTGTCGATGAGAACTCGTCTGACCTTATAATTGGAGAGGATGGCGGAAACGACGAGAGGGTCATCATGAGGATAACGGATGCCTGCACAGTCGGCGTCCGTGAAGGTGATGGGCTCTGTCCACTGCTTAGGCTGTTTGGGAGGTCGGTCTATCGTGGCGACTGCCTTGTCTGAGCCCTGTCGTATTTTTCTGAGTTCTGCCCTCTGAGCTGAGCGAGACGGTCCCCCACAAGCAAGACCGCCTGAAATAACTCTGATTTCACCGACTGGTGGAGGTGGATTACCTTGAGGTCGGGGCTGTTGGGGGGGTCGGTCATGACCCTAGTTTGGTTGGGCTGGCTGCCGCGGTGGGGTATGTCGGCGATTATCTCTGTGGGGCTCGGTTCTTTGCCTCTGCTAAGGGCGGGTGTCTGTGAATCGACTTAGACGCCCCTGACGGATGAGGGCCTCCACCTGATCCTTGAGACTGATGCAATCGTCAGTGTTATGGCCATGGTCCTGGTGGAAACGACAATATTTAGATTGGTCTTTCCGGCTGGAAGGGTTCCGTGGAGGGGGAGGCCACTTGAGGGGGTAGTCCCGCTGGATCTGGTTGAGGACGTGTTCCATGGGAGAATTGAGAGGCGTATACCGCTCGAACCGACCGGGGGGTCGGGCTGGTGCTGACCGGTCGGGACGAGGGGGTCGGTCGGCATAGCGGGGTGTTTGGCTATGATACTGGGTGGTACTGGGTTCTTGGTCTTTTCTCTTTTCTCGGGGGGTCGGGTTTTTAGTTGGCGGATCTTGCCGAGCGGCTAGTGAATCCTCGGCATTCATGTATTTTTGGGCTTTGGAGAGTAGGGTTGCCATGGAGGTCGGGGGGTTCTTGGAGAGTGAGAAAAGGAAATCAGATGACCGCAGACCGGCCATGAAGGCTGTGAGGATGACCTTGTCGTCATTTTCGGCAACTTGCAGGGCTTCGGTGTTGAAGCGAGTGACGAAACTGCGCAGTGATTCCCCCTCGGTCTGACGGATGTTGAGCAGCTGGGTGGCCGGGCGTCGCTGGCACTGGGCGCCGATGAAGTGGCTCAAGAAAGAGTCACTGAGATGCTGGAAAGTGGATACCGAGTCCGGTGGTAACTGACTAAACCACAACCGAGCCGACCCCTTCAGTGTCACGGGAAAGGCTCGGCACATGATTTCGTCAGGGAAGGCATGGAGGATCATGAGGGTGCGGTAAGTCTCCAGATGGTCGATCGGGTCAGTTGTACCATCGAAGGAGTCAATGGTGGGCATTTTGAATTTGGCAGGCAGGGGTTTGTCTCGGATGGAGGCGACAAATGGCGAGTTTGCGGTGGTGGAGGGCTTATGCTGGATATTCTGCATGACCCCTTGTAGCTGGAGCTTCATGGCTCGGAGCTCAGCGTCCCAGAGGGAGATATTGTCACCACCAGAGGGAGAAAGGTGTTGGATGCTGCTGGCTTCCCCCTCGGGGGCTGGTGCTATAACTGATGGGTGTGGGGGTGGAGGCGGTGGATGTATATGTGGGTGAGGGGGTTGCAAGCCCTCCGAGTTGGGAGGATTGGGTTGTGGGATGGCATGGCCCGGAATTTGTTCTGGATGGGGTGGAATATCTGGAGGTGGTGGAGGAATAGGGAGGTTTCGTTGGAGCAGAGCATTGATTAAGGCCTGGTTCTGTTCGGCCATACGGTTGATGCTATTGGTGAGCTCAATGAAGTACTGTGGTGGGTTGTTTGGATTGAGAGGGTCGGTTTGGTGATCAGTAGCGTTGTGGTGAGAGGCCATGGATCTAGTCGTGACCATACACTTGACGGGTGAGAAGTAGAAGTTACTGGAACAGGGTCTTCGGCGACAATGAACACAACTAGTGCACGGATCAACCAGTTCCCACAGACGGCGCCAACTGATATTGTAGTTAGTCCTGGTGAATGGGCTAGACCGATCCAAGTTCCTCGAGCCCACTGGATAACCTGCAAGCAAGTTCAACGGGGAACGGGGTAGTCCCCCGGCTAACCCTCCGGTGTATGGATTAGAAGAGGTGATAGACAATGTAGCAGAAAGATGAGAGAGAGAGAGAGAGAGAGAGAGAGAAAGAGAGAGAGATAAAAACTTAACCTTCTTCTTGTCTTCAAGCTTTGCTTATATCCTTTGGTAATCATTTCGCTGTTTTCTGCCGTTCTGACCTCCCCGCCGAAAGCTTATGCCGTGGTTCGTCTTGTTCAGGGTGAGGGGGTGCCATCCCGGCTGAGAGGTGTTGTCGCAATAAATGCTGTGATGGGCTGCATTAATGGTGATGTGCTGAGGCAATAACTTTGCAGATATTTGTCTGCTGACGTGGCCTGTTCTGCACCTGCCACGTGTCCCAGCATCATTGACCTTCCCTGCTCAGTTGGCCTCCAGCTGTGCTGGGTCTTACTAACCGGGTTGTGCAACGGGGTCTAAATGGTGGGCCTGGGTTTACTCATGGTGGGCTATGGGTCCTCATGGGCCTATCCGTGTCAAAATGAAAATGTTAAAACTAATGGATCGATCTATTTTTTTCATGGATAATATACACAGAGGATTCTACAAAATCAATTATTTGGATCATGAAAATAAGACCTGTATAGAATCTCACGAGTTCGAACATGATGGTAAAGTTCAAATTTTGAATTTGAGATAATCTCAATCCTTAGAAAAAGTATCCAGAATTTAAGGGCTTGTTTGGAGAGGAAAGGTTGTAGTCAAAAAGTCACTATAAATTATCAAATTATTTTCTTTACTTTTTTTTAAAAAATATATAAAAAGTCAATTCCCAAACAAGTTCTAAACATGTGGATAAGATTTATTTTACTTTTAGATAGTTTATAGGGAAAATAGCATTTCAATGGAAACTTCAAAAAATAATATCAATTTCATGGAAAAGTTTATGAATTTATCTTTTAATATTGCAAAGTTTTCTATTAATATGCAAAAATATTTTTCCCAAATTCCACTGAGGTGATGTTTTCTCTAGTTTGTAACCCACCACACCGTACACTTTAGTCTTAGGCCTCGTTTGGCAAGTGGCTATTTTAACTAAAAAGTTAAAAAGTCACTAAAAAAATTAAAAAGCCAACAACTCATATCAAAAAAATCAAAAATTCTCTTTTTTCTCTACTTTTTGCATATCTTTTCGTAAAAAGTCAAAAAGTCATCCCAAACATACTAAAAAAGTCATCCCAAACATACTAGTTTTTTTTACATCACATTTTAGTCAAAAAGTTACTAAAAAAGTCTATTCTCAAACGAGGCCTTAGGCTATTTTTGTTTAGCGCTTTAAGAAGGGGGATCTTGGATTGTAATCCTCCCCTGCGATAGGACTAACAAAGTCATTGGATGGTTAGGATTAGAAATTGAATGATGAGATTAGTAAAGTTTTAAATAATTTTTAAGCACAAATTTTATTTTTCAGAATAAAAAAATAATTATAATATTAAAAAATAACTAAAACTTAAAAAATATTAATTTTATATATTAATATTATCTATAGTATTACTAATCCGGCGGTGTAATACCATCACAGTAATAATTTCTTTACTCAATCCCATTGTACTTTCTTGTTTGAGATGTGCTATATAAGTACACTTTTTTATCTCTTTATCTTTTTGGAGTTTCATCACTTCTCTACTTTTCTGCACATTTTTTCGTAAAAAATAAAAAAAGTACACTTATTTAGATCATCCCAAATAAAAAAAATGGAATTATGGATATAATTTTTCATAATTTTTAAAATTGTTGTTAATAAAAAGAAAGTGGGCCAAGAAACTGGGGAGAAAATAGATGAGAATTTTTTTAAATATAACTTTTAAAGATAATATAATTTGATAGACATAACATTGAGATACATGTGGATAAAAGAGTGAATTTTATGTGAAAGTCAAAGAGAGATTGGAAGAGTGAATGTTCATTTCTCTGTTTTTTGAAAGAGAATAGGGAATATGGTGGGAAAAAAAAATCAAGAATGAGAAGGTAATGATAACAGAAAAAAATAGACTGTTGGTAGAGAGAAAATAGGACAAAGCTTTTGGCTGAAGCCTGGTAGTCCAGTTGTGGTTGTCTTTCATGATTGTTAATATGAACACATAAATTGATAATAGAATTCAACATAAAATATATATGAAGTTTCGTTTCATATTGATTAATATAGTTAATTTTTTTGTGTTAAAATTTTTTTAGCTTGATTTTTTTAATCTTGTTTGGTTTGAATTTTTTGGCTTTTTTTTTTTTATTTTTGTGAGAGAAAAAGTATAATAATTATGAGTTAGATATGATATTTTATCTTATTAATTTGTTTAGTCTATTTTGTTATTTTGCACTTTTTTAACTCTAAAATAATAATAAAATTTTATGAATGATGTTAGGGAGGTCTACTTTTGAAAATTTTTGTTTACTCACACTCAGTGTGTGGTTATGCAGTCGGTTTCTATGTTTGTAGGAAAATGATGTAGACCATTAATTAGTGGTTGCACTAGGGATGTGGCAGTGGGTCCCATCCACTGCCACATGTGTTTTATGTCTTAATTTTTTATTTTTTATTTTTTAACTTATCACATCATTAGTGATGATGTTATTGATAAAAATTTAATGATATATAGCCTGACTGATATTTGTAGTGGTTGTGTGATAATTGTCATACATAACTCACGATGGCAACAAAGCAAGAGGTACGGGTGACAAAGTGCGATATAAATGGATCTCAGTCTGGACGCTGGTTTCGTGAAAATTGAAATTTAGGCCTTGTTTAGTATATATTAAAAAGTTAAAAAGTTACTATCTTATTTAATTTATATTATCTCTCTATCACATCATTTTAAATTAAACTTATATCCAATTCATATTTCATAAAAAATTTAAAAATATACTTATTTAGAACATTTTAAACTACTTTTTAGTCAGAGCCGGCCCTGGCCTAAGGCCAGTAAGGCCTGGGCCTTAGGCTCCAAAATTTTGACTCCAAAATAGGACCCCCAAATTTGGTAAAATATTATAGGCTCAATATATATATATTTTTTTGATTTTAGGATCAATTTAAAGGGTCCCAAAATATTTTATTGGGTCCACGTATGGTTTACCTCATATTTATTTATAAGTGTAATTTGACCCATATTTATTAAAATAAAAATATATATTAAAAAATATATATTTGGGCTTCAAAAAAATGATACATATAATATATGGGCCCTATTTTTTTTTTTTTTTTTTTTACCTTCTTTATCTATTAGATTTTAGTGAAATAAATAATTTTGCTCAATTTTTTGTACCTAGGTCTTTATCAGTTTTAATTGAATAATTTTGTCCTAATTTTGTTTTATTAAATTGTTTTATTTATAATTTTAATGATTATATGTACAAGTAATTTTTTTTGTAACTACAAGCAAATAAAAAAATTATAACTTATCATTTTATTCATAAAAAAAAAATTTCAATATAAAAAAAGTTCCTATTTTCAAAATTCACCTTAGACATCTAAATCTCAAGGCGGCCCTGCTTTTAGTATAGGAGTTGAAAAGAGTGAAAACGACAACTGTGATAAATGGTTTGGTAGAATTAAATCGCTAGATCATAGAGGTAACCTTTTGATGAGATGGAAAACTAATCTTTGAGTAATGAGTCCGATACAACGTGGTCATTTGAGAACAAATTTAAAAAAAAAAAAGGGGGTTAAAAGTGTGCTTTTAATTTATTTTAAATCATATAATCTTTCACATAAAAGTTAAAAAAATTAAAAAAGTTTTAAAAAAAAAATTAATTTTTCACTAATTTTTCAAATCAGTCCTAAAGTAACATGTAAACTAGTAGGGTGTTTGGCATAACTTATATAAATACACTTATTTAGATAAGTGTACTTATATTTGTCATATTACCTCTCTATTTTTCTGCACATCTTTTTTATAAAAATTCAAAAAATATACTTAAGAAAACACAAATATATTTTTAAAATATGCATTAACATAACTGTTCCATAATTTCATTCACCATGAAAAATTAAGATAACTTTTTTTTTCAACTATATAAATGAATTGCAATCCAAATCCACTCATTTGAAATCTGCTTAACCATTAGCACACATATGATATAATTTACAAGGCATGATGGAAAGTTTCATTGCTTATGTACCCTTTGCACTTATTATTCTTTATTTGTTTGTTTGTTATTGTTTTTGTTTTTCTTGTGTTTTCCCAAACAAAATCAATAAAAGTTTGAACAAGCCTCCGTTTGGCAAGGAGGCTTGGGCTATTTTAGTCACAAAAGATAAAATAGGTTATTTTAATCACAACAAACAAAACATCACATCCAATCCATAATCATTACACTCTTCTCTCATAAAAAAAGTTAAAAAAGCCAAAAAGTCAAAAAGTGCTTCCCAAACTAAACTTTTTAGCCTATGCTAAAATAGTCAAAAAAGTCAAAAAGTCAACCCACTTTCCAAACGGAGGCTCATCGTTTCCTTATCATTTTCATTTTTATGTTAAAATAGTTTTCAATAACTCGAAACAATTTTTTGATGTTTCTTAAAATTGAATCTTTTTAATAATAAAAAAAGAAAAAGAAAATTTGAAAACAATTTTGAGAAACTATGCATCCAACACATTTTCTATGTTTCCTAAAAAATGAAAAAATAAAGTTAGCAAAAAACAAAAACTATACCAAAACATGTCTTGGTTAAAAGCTCGTTGTGTTTGTTTGGAGAATTTGAGAAGGAATTTGAAAAATAAAATGAAAAAAAAAAAATAAAATGTGAACAAAATATACTTATATTTTATTTAATTTCACTTTTTTTTTTAATTTTCTTTTTCAAATCTCTTCTTTAAGGGTTGGTTTGGGGTGTCCTAAAAAAGTGCACTTTTTGTCTTTTTACGAAAAGATGTGCAGAAAAGTAGAGAGGTGATGTGATGGAAAAAAGATAAAAAGATAAAAAGATGGATTATATAGTAGATCCCAAACAAGGCCTAAATTTCTGGGATCAAAAAGCAAGGAAAGTGACAAATCAAACAAATTTAACAGATCACAGGATCACTATGTATGGCCACATGTTCATGTTTGGATCAATTATTGTACCGTCCAAACTTTTGAAAGCTTCATTTCCTAGCGTATAATGATATGATCCATTGAGTCTTCGCTTTCTGCGTCATAAATTGCTCCTTGTGTAATTGCAGAACGTGGCATTGCATCAGAAAGCGAACGATGACCAAGGAAAGATATCACATGTTAAAAAAAAATTAAGTGCTTGGTTGGTTTATTTTTGAGAGAGTTGTTTTTGAAAAAAATTTGGGAGAGTTGTTTTAGAAATTTTTTTAGTTTGTTTGGTTGTATATTTTGAGAGACAAATTTTTTTTGGGAGTTTGAGATGATTTGATATTTTGGGAGAATTGAGTAGATGTGTGTGAGAGAAAAAGTGATTGAGAATGAGAGAGGAGAGAGAAAAAGTGATTGATTGATATATAAGAGAGAGAAAGTGATTTTGAAAATTTTTAAAAAAAAAACTCAAACCAAACAAATTTTGAAATTTTTTTTTCTAAAACTCATTTCCCAAACTCAAACCAAACATACCCTTAGGCCTCGTTTGGAAATAGGCTAATTTAGTAACTTTTTGGCTATTTGGCGAAAAAGATAGGTAAAAAAAACTTGTATGTTTGGGATGACTTTTTGGCTAATTACGAAAAGATGTGCAAAAAGTAGAGAGAAAAGAGAATCTTTGACTTTTTGGTATGAGTGGTTGGCTTTTTGACTAATTTAATAACTTTTTGACTAATTGGCTAAAAAGGTAAGCCCCCAAACGGGACCTTAATTTTTTTTATCCTATGTGATGTTTACCCTTGCTTCAAGTATATGGAGTGTTGGAAGTTCTTTAATAAAAATAAAGATTAATGAAAAAAAATCACCTTTGAATAACTATTCCAAGATTGAATAGCATATTTATATTAATTTATTAGTACTTTTTATAGCTTCATTTCAATTTAGTGCCTTAACTCAAATTAATTCTATCAGTTTTAATCTCAAGGGATTAGTCTGGAAGTAGGCTTCTTCTAAGTCTCAGATTCAATACTTAACCCAATAAACTTCTTGGGACGATCCATACAGGAGTGTTTGTTCTGATTTTAAATGGTAATTCTGCAAATAGGCCATGTGATTAGTTCTCCAAAATTAGTTAAGGTACGCGTAAATTGATCCAGACATCCAGTTATCAAAATAAAAATGATAATAATAATAATAATAATTCTATCAGTTTTTAAAATGAATTTTCTAATCATGACTTTTGAATGTTGCACCAATTAAATTAAGGAACGTAATAATTGTTGAGAGGGAGTTTTTATGTATATTAGGGCCGAGCTAAGCCCAGGCGTAGTAATGCGCCGATCTATGGGCCATGGCGGAAAGGGCTTAGCGAGTGGACCTTAGTGTTAGCTCGGTCCAAATATGGTTACAGTCACCACGGTCGGAGTGATGATAATTAGCTCAGTCATAGTATTCAGAACTGAGGTATTTGGGCTTCTTATAGTAGACCTTACTCTTGTTAGCTCGGTCAAAGCTTGCTATAGTTAGCTCGGTCTCAACAGACAAAACCGAGGTACAAGTGAACAAAGAGTCGAGCTATGTGTTGCATGTGAAAGCGCTGGATTAAGTATGACAAAGGGCTAGTGTTAGCTTGGTCATATTGTCATCCAACCGAGGTAAAGCCATCTCACTTGGTTTAAGCAGTGATGGGGTGTTGAAGGATAAATATTATCTTTCAGGAGTGTGATTCCAAGGAGGACTTTACGTGGAGGAATAATAGTCCTACTAGGATTGTGCAAGGCAAAAACTATAAAAGCTCACATAACCTATGTAAAGGTAACACAACTTTGATTTTCAGAATACACAGAGCTTTTGTCTATTAGTCTATTTTGCTGACTTAAGCATCGAAGAGGTATCCAGCACACACCCGCCGGCTAGCTCACGTTTGTGTTTTCAGGGAATAAAGCGACGACGTTTGGAGGAGCGCAAACTTGATCAATAGGATTATACAAGAACATTATTTCGTGCTCGTACAATTGGCGCCGTCTGTGAGAATTCCACAAAGAACAAAACCTCTTGATCAAGCTTTCCTCTCTAGTTGGAAGCAATGGCGCACAATGAAGACTTGCCGCAATCAGCTATTGATGGGCAAACCCCGGAGGGGGGTGGGAGGCGCGAAGGTTTGCCTTCTATCCCTCCCATGGCGGATTTAGAACCCCAACGACAGAACCCCCAGAGGGATGCAAGGGGGAGATGGGGTGGCAGTCTCCGTCGCTTTCAAAATCCTGAAAGACAGAGACGGAGGATGGACTCTCAAGTTTTTGAGGATCGCGTGAAAGAACAGGACGAGTTAATAAGGAGGATGGCGGCGGACATGGAGTCAATGAAGTGCCAGATAAAAGGAAAAGAGGTGGTGACAGGAGAGGGGCGCAAAGGTAACATGCCTCCTCGCTACTCAGAAGATCGTGGTAGGCATACCACACCATCGCAAGCAGAAAGTAGGAGTCTTAGAACAGGTAAACACAATCGCGGACTTCCAGGACTCGTTACTCCAGGTCTGAGAGAACGAGAACTGAGAGGTCGTGTACAAAGGGAAGCACCTATCGGCCCTCGCACACGCACCAGACGTCATCTAGGCACATGGAGTTGCCTAGATCATCTGACTTGCGAATTGTGCTTGAAGAAAGGGCCCGATGGAAGGAGGATACTAGGGCACGCGACCCGCGCAAAGTTTCAGCCCTTCAGCGGTTGGCCCCTCGGATGCATGGGAGCATCGAGGTAAGAATGCCAATGTCGCGTCTTGCTTACGAACCAACAGACAAAGTATTAGCAAGGTTACAGAGCTCACCGTTCGTTCCGGCAATTGAGAACGCACCACTACCTTCAGGCTTCTACCAGCCCAAATTCACCATTTATGAGGGGAAGACAGACCCCTACATGCACTTAAGCCACTTTCGCCAGGTTATGACAGTATACCGGCGAAACGAGGCTTTAATGTGCATCCTATTTCCATCCAGCCTTGGCGACCTAGGTTTAACCTAGTTCGAAAGGCTACCAGAGGGCAGCATTGCCTCATGGGCACAATTGGCAGAGGCGTTTGTGACTAGGTTCAGAACGAACACCAAGACACCAGTGGAGATCGATCAGCTACTCTTCATTGACATGGGCGACAAGGAGACGTTGAGGTCCTACAACAGTCGCTACTGGGAAACCTTCAACCAGATTGGGGATTGCCCTACAAACCTCGCCATTGCACAATACAAACGGGGCTTGCCAGTCGGTAACAAATTGAGGGACTCAATTACTATGACGCCACCCCTCATGATAGAGGCCTTAATGGAGAGAGTGCACCAACATATTCGCGTGGAGGAAGATAGCACCCGTGCTAAAGCGAAATCTGGCACAACAGCAATGCCAGATAAAAAGACCATAGCAAAAGTCAACACGGTAGAACAACCAAGCAGGAATGGGCGAGGCAGGCGGGCCAACAGAGAGGACCCAGCCAAAAGGAGGTTAAGAGTTTACACTGCCATTACCACAGTATTCAAAAAACCAATCTACCGGATTCTCAGTGAGATACGCAATGAACTTTTCGTCCGATGGCCAGCTAAGTTGGGAGAAGCACAAAAAGACTACGACAAGAGGTCTCGGTGCACCTTCCATGATGAAAAGGGGCACCGCACTGAAAATTGCACGCCGTTGAGGCAGCATTTGGAGGAGTTAGTGGCTGCTGGGCACCTGGACCAGTACATAGAAGGAGGAACACAGCCAGCCCCCCAGAGCCACAACAACCCAAACGGAATGTCGGTCGACGCTCCACCTCAAGGCGTGATTAACGTAATACATGGGATATGCGAACCTATGCGGGTATGTGAGCTTAGGGGGATGATCAAAAAGGCTGAGCACTTGAGGGAGGTATTAAGTGCACAACCTGCTATCAAAAATGGGAGAACAGAGGCCACAAATGTCATATCTTTTTCAGACAAAGATTTAGCAAGAATATATTGCCCTCATAATGATGCACTGGTTGTCACTCTACGCGTCAAGAATTTCGACATCAAACGGATTTTGATCGACCAAGGAAGCTCATGTGAGATAATGTATTACGAAACCTTCAAACAACTGAAACTGGAGGACAAAGACTTGGCACTTGCAACATCTCCCCTAATCGGATTTAACTCAATGCCAGAGTGGCCAGTGGGCAAGATAATCCTCCCAGCCAAGGTAGAAACCATGACAAAACAGGTGGAATTCTGGGTATTAAAAGTCCCTTCCACTTACAACATAATCTTAGGAGGGACATGGTTGCACGCCATGCGTTCGATAGCGTTAACTTACCATCAAGTATTGCGGTTCCCCAACGAAGTCGGAGTAATTGAAGAGGTCTTTGGAGACCAAATTATGTCCAAACAGTGCTTCGTCACAGTAAATGGCAGCCGCGCTGCAAAGGGGTATGTACAGATGGTGGAAGAACTTGAGAGCAATGAACTGTTTGCGGATGTTGGCAAGGCAGCTGAACAGAAGGCAGTGGAAGATTTGGTGCAGGTAAGGATAGATGAAAAAACCCAGAAAAGTTCTTTTTGCTCGGCTCATCTTTGTCCAGCACTGAGAGAATAGAGGTCATGGAATTCTTAACCTCTAACATCGAAGTGTTTGCCTAGACGCCGTATGACATGCCTGGCATTGACCCAAACTTCATCTGCCACCAACTGAACGTCCACCCAACTGCCAGACCAATTATATAGCACACTCGCAAATCAGCACTTCACCATGCCGAGATAGTGGCGGAAAAAGTGGGAAACTTACTGGAGGTAGGAGCTATCAAAGAAGTACAGCATCCCAAGTGGATCTCCAACACCGTAGTAGTGCCAAAGAAGAATGAAAAATGGCGTGTCTGCTTGGACTACAAAACAGTCAACAAGGCATGCGCAAAGGACAGTTTTCCCCTACCACGGATAAACCAACTGGTAGACCTGACAGCAGGACACAATCGACTTAGTTTCCTTGATGCGTACAGAGGTTACCATCAGATCACTATGTATGAACCAGACCAGGAGGTCACATCCTTTACAACGCCTAGAGGATTGTATTGTTACAAGGTCATGCCCTTTGGCCTAAAAAACGCAGGGGCAACGTTCCAACGGATAGTCACCAAGATGTTTGAACCATTGTTAGGCGGAACAATGGAGGCTTACATAGATGACATGGTGGTCAAAAGCAAGGATGAGAAGGACCATCTCAGGGACCTAGGTGAAATGTTCCAGATTCTGGAGAAGAACAAGTTGCGCCTAAATGAATCCAAGTGTGCATTTGGCGTAGGATCAGGCAAATTCCTAAGCTTTCTAGTGACTAACCGAGGTATAGAAGTAGACCCTTCTCAAATCAAAGCAATCCAGGGTCTAGAGAGGCCCAACACAGTAAAAAAGGTGCAGCATCTTACTGGCCTAGCTGCCGCACTCAACCGGTTCATAAGTCGGTCATCAGACAAATGTCGACCATTCTTCTAAGCATTGAAGGCCAAGTTTGAGTGGGATGAAGAATGCGATCACGCCCTAGAAAGCCTAAAAGAGTACATGTCTTCTCCACTGTTGCCAGTAACCCCAGTACCTGGAGAAGAGCTCTTTTTATACTTAGCAGTTTCACAGGACGCAGTCAGCGCAGTGTTGGTCAGAGCGGAAAGAATATAACATCTGCCCATTTTTTATGTTAGCAAAACCTTGCTGGGCGCAGAAACTACGTACCTACCATTGGAAAAACTGGCCTTAGCCTTGATGATGGCCTCAAGGAAGCTGTCGCATTACTTCCACGCCCACACCATAATCGTCCTAACAGCTTTTCCATTAAAAGCTTTGTTTGGGAGGGCGAACTTTTCTGGGCGAATCTTGAAGTGGGCGGTGGAATTGGGACAATTTGATATTAAGTTTCGACCCAGAACCGCAATAAAAGCCTAAGCTTTGGCAGACTTTGTGGTAGAGTTCACACCAGGAAGTCATCACATCTGTCCAATTGACTTGACTGGCACAACTGAAAAAGGGATGGAAAGTGCCGCAGGAACTACGCAACCCCCAAAACAAGATGCCCAGCCACATCCCAAGGCATACCGAATTGAAGAAAGGAAGGAAGAGGCAAACCAAGCCATTCCCAGTGAGAACTCATCAAAAAACAAGGATTTGAGGCAGTCTGACAGTGAAGATACAACACCTACAGTCGGCATGGACATAGGGGAAAACACCGGTAACATTCATGATCCCAAAACATCATTCGATCCATTTACTTGCTGGAAGCTATTCGTTGGAGAGATGTGAAAACTCTTCGTAGATGGAGCATCTAACGGGCACGGTGCAGGACTTGGCATAATCCTCATCTCACCAGATGGCCTGATAGTGGAACAAGCAGTCAACCTTGGCTTCCCAACAACAAACAATGAGGCGGAGTATGAAGCGCTTTTAACAGGCCTAAAATTAGCACTTTTTATGCAGGCCACCGAGCTAATGATTTACAATGAGTTAGAAAGGAAATCATGAAATTCGACGTAGTGCGGAGAGAACAGATCGGCCGAGAAGAAAAAAGTAGAGCAGACGAACTAGCAGACTTTGCTTCGATGATAGGTACATCTATCCCATATCTATTATTGATCGATTTCCTACCAAGACCAAGCATTGAAGAACCCGAAGTAGCTAAGGTATGTTGCGCCGAACTAGGCCCTTCATGGATGGATCCCATTATAGTATTCTTAAAAGACGGCGTCTTACCCGAAGAGAAGAAAGAGGCCAACAAAATAAGAGCAAAGTCACAGCGATTTTGGCTCTCCCCATCAATGGCCTTGTACAAAAAATCCTTCACGGGACCTTACCTAAAATGTGTTCATCCCAGCAAGGTTGAAGTATTCTTGTTCGAGATACACGAAGGCATATACAAAAGCTACCAAGGAGGAAGATCATTGGCCTACAGAGCAATTTCACAAGGATATTGGTGGCCATACATGCAAGCAGATTCAGAAAAGTATGTCAAGAGGTGCGAGAAATGCCAAAAATTCGCGTACCAAATACATCAGCTAGCCAGAGAGCTTCTACCATTAACTAGCCCATGGCCCTTCGCAATGTGGGGCTTAGACATAGTAGGACCACTTCCAACGGCACCCGGCAACAGAAAGTTCTTTCTTGCAGCAACAGACTACTTCACAAAGTGGGTAGAAGCAGAAGCACTCGCCTCAATAAAGGAGAAGGATGTGAAGAAGTTCGTTTGGCAGAATATCATCACTCGGTTCGGCATACCCAAGGCTCTAATATCTGACAACGGCACTCAGTTCGATGGCAAAATTTTTAGAGGCTTTTGTGAGGAATACAAGATAGAATTCTACAATTCTACACCAACATACCCCCAAGCAAATGGCCAGGCAGAAGCATCAAATAAAGTCGTCTTAGATGGATTGAAGAAAAGGCTAAAAAAAGCAAAAGGCAAGTGGGCTGAGGAGCTTCCTCATGTTTTGTGGGCTTATCGTACCATACATCGGCGATCAACTGGAGAAACACCTTTTTCCTTAACCTATGGCATGGAAGCAGCAATCCCACTAGAAGTAGGCCTCCCCACTATTAGAAGTGAAAATTTTGACCCAGATTTAAATGGAGAAGCCATAGCCTTGGAACTCGACCTTACAAAAGAGAGAAGAGAGAGAGCATTGGTTCACATCGCCTCATACTAGCAAAAGTTATCCAGAAAATAGAAAAAGACAGTACATCTGAGGCAATTCAAGATTGGTGATTGGGTGCTGCGCAAAGTAATGGGAAACACTCTGGTACCCGGAGATAGCAAGTTAGGGCCTAATTGGGAAAGACCATACAAAGTGGTTGGCTTAGCAGGAAAATGGGCATATCACTTGGAAGATGGAGATAGCAAGGCCATTCCCAGACCATGGAACACTGCCAATCTCAAACTATTTTACTTTTAGCTTTTCATTAAAGTACTTGTAATTTTTCTTTTTTCAATAAAACAAGTAGTTCCCTTTTCAGCAAAATTCTTTTCTTCTGTAAAAGTTAGTGAGCTAGGGGCAATGAAAGCAGAGTTGGTCGGAATAACCAACACTTGGCTCTAGGTTGGCAGGAATAACCAACATTGGACTCCCTTTAGCCAAGATCAGGATCTAGGCTGAAGAAGTTTGGCAGGAATAACCAAACACTTGGCTCTAGATTGGCAGGAATAACCAACATTGAGTTCTCTTCAGCCGAGATAAGGATCTAGGCTGAAGAAGTTGGCAGGAAAAATCAACATTTATCTCTCTTCAGCCAACATCAGGATTTAGGCTGAAGAGGTTGGCAGGAATAACCAACATTTATTTCTCTTCAGCCAAGATCAGGATCTAGGCTGAAGAAGTTGGCAGGAAAAACTAACATTTATCTCTCTTTAGCCAAGATTAGGATCTAGGCTGAAGAAGTTGGCAGGAAAAACTAACATTTATCTCTCTTCAGCCAAGATTAGGATCTAGGCTGAAGAGGTTGGCAGGAAAAACCAACATTTATCTCTCTTCAGCCAAGATCAGGATCTAGGCTAAAGAGGTTGACAGGAAAAACCAACATTTATCCCTTTTCAGCCGAGATAAGGATCTAGGCTGAAGAGAGTTGGTAGGTGTGACCAACATTCATCTCTCTTCAGCCGAGATAAGGATCTAGGCTGAATAGGTTGGCAGGAAAAACCAACATTTATCCCTCTTCAGTCGAGATAAGGATCTAGGCTGAAGAGAGTTGGTAGGTGTGACCAACATTCATCTCTCTTCAGCCGAAATAAGGATCTAGGCTAAAGAGGTTGGCAGGAAAAACCAACATTCATCCCTCTTCAGCCCAGATAAGGATCTAGGCTAAAGAGAGTTGGCAGGTGTGACCAAACAGATTACAAGGTTCCAAGACCGAGATAAGTATCTCGGCCAGAACAGAAAATGTTAAACTTTGTGCAAATCATAGTTGAAAAATAAATGCAGGTATAGAGTAAACCGAGCAAAAAGAAGGAAGAATTCATTCAAGGTTCAAAACATAGTTACAAGAAGTGAGACTTTAGCTCGGTTACAAGCGGTTTCTAAAAAGTAAAAAAAGAAATTACATAATCAAGCAAAGAGGTCATCCAAATCGGCATCCAAGTCAACCCGAGCTTCACCAATCAGTAGCCCGGTGTTTGCAGATAGGTCGGCCACTACCACATCATCGACCGCAATGGACACCGATGGCTCCACCCAAGCTGAATGGGCAGTTTGGAGACTGGGATCATTGGTAGCAACTGGGGTATCATTGGGCTCTGGAGATGCCTCCTCATCCTCCTCTACTTGAAGAAATTTTTGTTGAATGGCATTGGCGTAGTCCGCTATATAGCTCGGAATGAAGTGTGGAGGAGGGTTCTGGAAGACCTCGGCTTCGTGGCCATAACCGAGCTGTGACAAAGCCGTCTTCCATCCGCATTTGAAGAATATGTCCTTTGCAGCCTCACATTGCAGGATGTAGGTGGCTTCCCATTCCTTGTAGCCACGGTCTTCAGCATCGTCCGCGCTCTTCTTCAGCTCGGCGATCTCTGTATCCTTCTTTTTCTCAAGCTTGGCAAGCTCGCGCAAGTAGCGATCTTTCAGCTCGGCTAAAGCCTTCTACTTATCTGCTTCAACCGAGTTGACTAGTCCGGTGAGTCGGGCTATTTCGGTGTGTAGCTCGACCATTTTCTACTTGGACTTTTCTAGCTCGGCCGACTTAGCATTGGCCTCTGCCACGGCCTGCCGTGTGGTTTTACGTAGTTCCAACAAACGCTTATGAGCGACATGATTCTTCTGCATGGCCTGCAAAAGGTGAGACAACAATTATAGTTAAAACCGCGCAAACAGATGTACAAATTAGAAAGACAAGCAAAGGAAGAACTCACTAGCACCATCGATTTTGTTGCCGAGCGAATGGCCTTCAGCTTGGTGAGATGGTCGTGGTGCTTTATATCGGCTGGTAGGCATACGCTTTTGGCAAGGTTAAAAGCCAGCGAATGGTCTTTCTCTGTGACCACTGAGTTAGTGTTGGTAATAGCTCGGTTCTTATATGTGATCTTTGGTACCCATTCTGAAGGGCTAGCCCGGTCAGAACACACTGGTTCTGGGCTTGGCCGGGTAGATTGAGGAAGCACGACGTCATCTTCATCGATAAGTTGTTGTGGCTCGATTGCAGATGTTCGAGCATGCTTGCTCGGCCGGGATGACGAGGCACGGGCCGTTGGAAGGGCCACCACTATCTTATTTGTTTGGCCGGCTTGTGGTACCTCGGCCTGACTAACTGTTTCGGTGATCAAGGCTCGGACAGCGCGGCACTTTGCCATTTCTTGTTCTTTAGTTAAAGGAACAAGGTTGATTTGGGGAAAAGATGGATCAGGTTTTGGGGAAGGTTCCAGGAGGAAGAGTATTACCCTAGTCTTCCTCCTACTAATATATCTATATGTCGGTTCAAAATTGAGTAGCTCAGCCCAACCTCTATCACGGTACTGGAATGCGGCGCGGAGTGCGTCTAGATTGGGGTATTAGTACTGTGACTTTAGATGGTTCAAGTCTGCATAAAGAAAAAAGGCAACGGTTAGTACGGCGCAAAACATATAAACAGAGTAAAGAGCGCACAAGGCTAAGTCGAGGTATTCATATCGGCTACTCGCTTATTCCAGTTAATTCGGTCGCCCGGTATCCGGGCTTCCTGGTCTTCGAAGTTGCCCGAGACCCAAAAAAAGTCACCGTCATTTTCATCTTTGTCCGGTGTATTTTTGATTATTTTCTCTCGGCGTCTTCTTATTCTTAAATAGTATGCCCAGCCATCTTCATTTTGGCCAAGTGAATATTGGTGAAAAAGCTCGGCTAAACCGAGGTTGAGGCCAAGCCGGCGATTTAGCTCGGCGATGCCGTTTATTATTCTATATGAATTTGTGCTAAGTTGGGTTGGGCATATTCTAGTTTGCCTAAGGAATTCGTATAGGAGTGGTTGAACTGGGAATCGGAGGCCAGCTTCAACAATGGATAGCACGGTAAATGGAACAAAACCTTGTTTTCCCCAGCGTGTGGTATCTAGTTCGGCTAGGGAAAGATGGACATCATCTAGAATTTGGTAATCCTTTCGGAACTCAGCTATGGCCCCGGGTGAGCTTACTAAGAATCGATATTTTCCCATGTGGACTTAAGTTATGTATAAATTAGCTCGAAGTACTAGTTCGGTGTGGAGATGACGTTGAGTATCTCGGTTGAGCATTCAACGGAGTGCCTGGCCAACCTAATCAGAGTTTGCAAAGTGGAGATGAAAAGTGTTAAGCCTAGATCGTTAGACCGTGCTAAGTATAAAGGCAAAAATAAATGTAAGCCTAGCTCGGTTACGTGGGATACTATCTGTTCTTAGTTCGATTGGAGCGAAGGACTTTAGCTTGGCTAAATGAAACGAAAGGTTCTTAGTCCGGCTGAAACTTAAGGCGAAGTGTAAAAATTTCAGCTCGGTTATTGGGTGGAGTTCTCTAGTTCGGTTGTGTTTAAGCCTAGAATTGTCTAAACAGGTTTTTAGCTCGGTTACAACATGATTCTAGATTCAAACTTCATGTTTTCTGAATCCAGACGGTATGTTCTTAAGCACGAGCCTATGGTTTGGGGGTCTGGTTTTAGGTACTAACTGTTCTTATCTATTTCAACAAAACTATAGAGTGTGTTTTGTAAAATATAAGAGTATGTACATCTATACTATACATATTCACGGAATAAACGGAAAAAGTGAGGATTTGAGTCACTTACAGTCTTAAAAGAAGAGGATGAAGTTCCAAACGATGAAGATGCCAAACAGGAGCACAAGCTTTGCAGATACAGTGTTTAGGAAAATGGAGGCTCAGAGGGTAAAGAGAGAGAAGATGAACAGAAATGTTTTGATTTGAAAAAATAGAGTTTTTGTATAAAACCTATATTTTGGCGGGACTGTTCAAAATTCACGTGGTACGAAGACGGCGTTGACAGCTGTACTCAACCAATAGGGGCCAACTACGTGTCTATGGGAATAGCAAACGATTCAGATGTACAGCGTGACTGAAGGGACATTTTTTTTTACCGAACAAATCGGTAGCCCGATGACAATTCAGCTCGGTTAAAGGTCTTAAGTTTTAGCTCGGCTGGTAGCAGGTAATCCCAAAATCATGCATGACAGATGGAATTAAGGGACAATTGAGAGGGAGTTTTTATGTGCATTAGGGCCGAGCTAAGCCCAGGCGTAGTAATGCGCCGATCTATGGGCCATGGTGGAAAGGGCAAAGCGAGTGGACCTTAGTGTTAACTCGGTCCAAATATGGTTACAGTCACCACGGTCGGAGTGATGATAATTAGCTCGGTCATAGTATTCGGAACCGAGGTATTTGGGCTTTTTATGGTGGACCTTACTCTTGTTAGCTCCGTCAAAGCTTGCTATAGTTAGCTCGGTCTCAACAGACAAAACCGAGGTACAAGTGAACAAAGAGCCGAGCTATGTGTTGCATGTGAAAGCGTTGGATTAAGTATGACAAATGGCTAGTGTTAGCTCGGTCATACTGTCATTCAACCGAGGTAAAACCATCTCACTTGGTTTAAGCAGTGAGGGGGGTGTTGAAGGATAAACATTATTTTTCAGGAATGTGATTCCAAGGAGGACTCTACATGGATGAATAAGAGTCCTACTAGGATTGTGCCAGGTAAAAACTATAAAAGCTCAGAACATAACCTATGTAGAGGTAACACAACTTTGATTTTCAGAATACACAGAACTTTTGTCTATTAGTCTATTTTGCTGACTTAAGCATCAGAGAGGTATCCGGCACACACTCGCCGGCTAGCTCACATTTGTGTTTTTAGGAAATAAAGCGACGATGTTTGGAGGAGCGCAAACTTGATCAACAGGGTTATACGATAACATTATTTCGTGCTCGTACAATTGTGTTCACATATTTTGAATACTCCTCTCTATAATGTTCTATGTACTTGAAGAAAGCGAGTTTAGTTATACATTCTTATTGACAAATAAAAAGATATCTACTTTTGTTTTATATTTTAGAGCAACTTGGTTCACGAACTCTGGATGGACACTATCAACAACGTAAGGTTTTAATTTTAAACTATTTGACTCCGTTAACAATTACACACAAGAAAGAAAAAATAGTTTTAGAACAGTGAAGCTGTTCTAATCTCTTATTTGAATTCTTGTCATCATAATATTTATGTTAAATAATTTGTTTATTATTTTGTTAGACTAATAAGTAGAGTGTAAAGTTGTTTAACTGCTTGAGCGGTCTTTTGTGTACTCGAGTAGTGAAGTGGTTCATCCAGTATCTCTGTCTGTATTCTAAACTTTTGGAAGAGATGTTTCACCGCTCGAGCGGTTGACATATATGTGAGCATTATTTTTGCTCACACCATTCGAGCGGTCTTTGCGTCTCTATTTAATATGAAGTGTGTTGTTTGCTATTTTTAGAGTTGAATCCATCCAAATTCTCAGAAAAGAGTAAAATACAAAATATTCTACGTTGTAGGGTGTTTATATATGAGTTTTGTTGATGTATAAAAGATGATCAATTGATCAACGAATTACATATTAACAAACATCAAGCATTTGATTTTGTTCTTTTATTTACAAAAAAAAAAAAAAAAAGAGGTGTTCATCGATGGATTCTAGGGAACTTGAGCCTTAAATTTTAGTGAATTATAGAGTGGCTCATTATTGTGGATTTGACATCAACATTGTAGATTCAACGTTTGGCAAAGTAATTCCGAGATAAAGACGATGGTGAAAGAAGCACATCGGGTTTATTTCAATTCAAGCGTGGATTCGTTAGGTAATTAAGAGTTCTCTTGTGTAATTCATTTTTTGTCTTTTCTTCGTAGATTATTTTGTAGTTTTGGCGCGTGATCTGGAGAAGTCCAATTGTGATTTTTTTCCACGTTAAATCATTGTGTCAATTTGTTGTTGATTGTTTGACTGCGATTGCTTTTCATTATTTAAAATTGAATCATAATTACAAAATCAATATCTCGAAGGTTTTTAGATTTGTCAATTTTAATTTGGAAATTTGTATCAGACTGTTTAGTGTAACTTCTGTTTATACTTTATTAGGCAGAAATAACTTAAATAAATTAAAAAAATTAATTTTTCAAAAACTGGAGGAATGTGTTTTAACTTCTATGTTCTAATTATCAACTTTTATGTGATGTTTGACATAACTTATATAAGTGTACTTATTTAGATAAATATACTTATTTAGGTCATATCATCTCTATATTTTTTTTAAAATATATTTTCATAAAAAATTTAAAAACATACTATTTAAATCATCGACAATGCTACGTAGCTCAAATTTTGTGGCTCAAAAGTGGCTCAAATGGCCAAAACGACGTCGTTTTGAGTACAGAACAACATAAAAATGGCCAAAACGACGTCGTTTTGGCCATTTGAGCCACTTTTGAACCACAAAATTTGAGTTACGAGACATTTTCCTTAAATCATTCTAAATACCTTTTTATTTAAAATAATCGCCACCAAATATCCCAATTGAAAGAGAGACTAGCCAGCTCATAAGTGTGAAAAGGAGGGAACAAAGAAGCACCTTTTTTCGAACTTTTTGGAAAGCTATATGGCCCTGTTTGGTGCTTCTGTTTTTTAAGAAAAAAATTATGTTGTTTCTTATTTGCTTTTCATTTCCTTGTATGGGAAAAAATTAAAAAACATGTTTCATAGATGGACTTTTTTTAGGTGTGTAATTGCACACCATGTGTCACTTACACAAAAAGTGTAAGTGTAAGATGTAAGTATAAGTACAAGGTGTAAGTGTAAGGTGTAAGTGTAAGGTGTAAGGTGTAAGTGGGTTGCATATGGTGTGCAACCTCAAAAAAGGTGTAACTGTAAGATTTAATTTTTCACAAAAGGTGTAAGCGTAAGGTGTAAGGTGTAAGGTGTAAGTTACACACCATAACCAAACCCTTCATAGATTCCCATGGACAACCAAACAAACTAAAGTTTTTCACAAGATCATTTACTGTTCATGCGGAATTCATGGCTATGTGTGAATAGACAATAAATCTTTCATTAGGGATTAAAATACTTGATACGATTTTTTTTTTTTTTTTTTTTTTTTTTTTTTGTTACAGGGAAATCCTCCCACCCTCCCGCAGGTCCAAGGCAGCGCCCCATGAGGAGATCACCAGGGTGTCCTGTTATCCGTTCCGAGTAAGGAGACTATAACCTGGAAGCTTGTCCCGACCTCCCAAGGCAAGCTTCGATTAAGTCAGGACTCGCACAGCGGGGGAGCATTAAACCCACACCAAGTAGCTGATTAGGCATCCTTGAGGTCCAACCTCCTAACCAACAGTGCTTCGCCCAGGAGATTGGCCCAAGGGGGGAATTGAACCTGTGACCTTGGGGCCTAAACCCCAAGGCCTTACCACAATGCCACAACCCTTGGGTTTTGATACGATTTTAATATGATATGAAAGTGTGACAAAACACTACAGAAAGATGCGGCACTTTAACTAAGCAAAACAATAATAAAATAAAATATTAAAAAAAAAAAAGCATACACTTTGCATGAATGTGGAATCTGGGAAAGCATTTTCTTCTGGTTTAAAGATCTGATTAAGTACACTATTTACTTAGCCAAGAAATAAATAAAAATAAAAATAAAAATAAATAGAAGGAAAGTAAAACAGATAGAAAGACAAGATGATAATATTTCGTATGCACATCTCATCTCATATTTAAATTTTCTTAGTACACATCTTTAAAATTAAAAAATTCTTAATACACATATATCAGAAGTCTAATATTAAATCGTAATTTTATTCTTCATTGTTTCTCATTCAACCTTCCAAAGTTTATCTTTCAAAAGTTTTGATCTTTTAAATTTATTATTATCGAAATCTCACGTTACTTTATTATTTTAATCCTTTATCATCGTTATAGAAGATTTGATAGATGAAAACTCATATTTTGAGAAAGAAATTGTTCACGATAGAGTCGGCAACGAACATGAGTTTTTATGTTTTAAATCATTTTTTTAGTAATATTTTATTCAGTATTAATTCAAAATTTTATTTTTGGTTCAACAATACACCTCCAAAAAAATAAATTGAATTCGAAAGTACAAATCCAAATTTTTTTTTTTGGTTTGAAAGTTAAAGTTCGAGAGAAAATTGTTCAATTAACTAGTTGTGAACCATGTACAAAAAATCAATATTGGTTAAGTAAAGTTAAATAAACCGAAATTAATGAAAATGTTACAAAAATATAAAAATAAACAATGTAAAATTTAAAATTTTGTAAAAAATAAATGAAAATATCATTTTTTTGTAATCCACATTAATAAGGTTAAAATCACAAATGAAAATATCATTTTATAATTTATTTATTTTTTAAATCTAAAGAAACGTCATTATAATTATAAATAATAATAATAATAATAATAATAATAAAATAAAAATAAAAAAGTTTCATTGGTGGTGGGTGGGGGTGTTGTCACAGCTTTTTTTATTTTTTTGGAATGTTCTGGCCAATTTGATTGATGCATGCAAAGCATTTGAATTATTAATCATTATTATATGTAAAGTATTTTTTTTATTTATGAAATAACATATTTTATATTCCCTCCATCCCAAATAATGATTCATTTTAGGAAATTAAACTTTTTTTTTTATAGTATAATTATTGCACTTTAAAAAGATTGATTTTCTAAAATTACCATTTGATAGTACATTTTGTGGAGAATATCAATGTCATAATTGTTTTTTTTATATTTTTAATGAATTTAAAAAAAGGACAAAATAAGAAATTTATATTATTTTTGTACTTAATTTTTGAAAAGAGACTAGTATTTTGAGACAATGAAAAATGGAATAAAAGATTAATATTTTGGGACAGAGGGATTACTAAAATATATTTTTTATGTAAATCAATTTCATGTCAAAAAAATAAATTTTATTGCTTATTTTGTTGGTCCTTTCTTCGTTGATAATTGTAAAATATTTTTCAAATACCCAGATTTCACATGCTATTGCTTGTACATATTAATATTTTTTATTTTTTTGGTACTTTGACTGATATTTGTAAAACATTTTTCAAATACCCAGATTTCACATGCTATTTCTTGGAGATATTTGAATGAAAAATGTTAGGAATTCAGTCTTACAAATTCTGAATTTATATGGTAGAGATTTTTTTTTTAGAAAGTGGAGGTCGTGCCCCCCTACAAAATAGGAACATCACTCAACAAAACCTGCACTAAATGCTCAGGAACCTCAGCCATCCAAACTCGCTTCTCCGGATCCTCCTTAGCCATTGATAAAGTATGGAATCCATATAGGGACGGAACAATATGTAGACAATGAGGGGCCATGGCCACCCTATTGAAGTGATGAATCGTGCTTATATAATACTTGTTTCAAGACATAATATACTCTTCACTCCAAATGACTATCATATAATGAGATGGCCCCCTTGCATTACAATTTACAATTAATTCCATAACATCACGTGACATTATTTATGTAATATTTTAAATCAATCATGTTGTAAATTTTTTTATAGGTGAGACTTGTTGATTCACTTTTTAGGAATAAAATTATAAACTTGATTAACTCAATAAGTTAATCTTAACTGACTCAGTAATAATTTTCTATCAAAAATCCTAACAACATTATTAATGGGATTGAATTGACATAAAATAAAAAATTAATGATTAAAATTGAGACAATTGAAAGTGGAATGACCAAAATAATACAAGGATAAAATATAAGAACTATCACTATATTTTGCCTTATTTTCTATTAAATGTCTTGGCTCCCAAAGATAAATTCCCGGTTTTGTTCCTGAGTCCATAAATAAAATGAATCTAAATTATTAATTTCTTTTTCTGAAATTTTGAATTTATAAGATTAAATTTGTAATATTGGTGTATTTGAATTGATACTCAGACAACTCAATCAATGGGGCTCATACTTTATAAAGGAGTGTGACCCGAGTGTGGAAGCCAAAATTGACTTATCAAATTTTTAAATGGAAGTAGTGTTGGACTTTTATGGAATCCAATACTTATTATACGTATTTTAAGTCAAATTAAATAATAAAAAAATAAGTAAAATATTTTTCTTTAAGTATTTTACTTCAAAATAAATGAAACCTAAATTACAAAACAAAAAAATAACGTCCAAGTGTCAAAATGGGTTAAATTAGGAATATACCTAACATGTAGCATAATGGCACATGTTTCTCATTTTTTTTATTTAAAACAAAAAAAAGAAATAAATAAGAGGAGTGAAACTTAAACCTTAAACTTCAAATCTATTAAAAAAGATTTTGTAACTTGAGTGGCACATAATATATAAATAATATTTTATTTTATTTTATTTTATTTTTACTTATTTGAATTGCACACGAATCATGGATACTAATCACTAACCGTATGGTCAAATATTTTTTTTATAAGCAGGTGAAGCCACCCTAAGATCTTGGCTTTGTATTGTAAATTCAATCCAATCATTTTTTTTATATTTTTTTGTCAACATTTTAGAAAGTTAGAATTGTTAATTTTATTAGTAAAGTTCGTGTAAAGACATATACGGCTTAAAGGGTTCATTGCTAATCTAACAATTCAAACCCCTGACATCCACTCACTATAACCCTGAGATGCACCCTGAGGTTTAACCCAATCATTTGGAGAGCTAAAATTGTTCAAAATTGTTGTTGTCAAGACTCAAAGTGGTTGTCGAAAATTGGCTACTTAAGGCTAAGTTAAAAATTGTTGTTGATAAAATTAGAAGGGATTAAGGCCTCTTTTGACAAGTGTCAAAAAAGTTAATTTATTGATTTATTGACTTATTTTAATTATATCATCTCTTTACTTTTTACACATCTTTTCATAATAAATAAAAAAGTCAACTTATTTTGCACTTCCTAAAACAATTCTAAATATACCGAAAATGAGTTACTTAAGGCTAAGTAAAGTGAAGTGGCAATAAGGATAGGCATAGGATTAACCGGCCCACACAAACGGCTTGACCCTACCCTACCCACATGTTTTTGGGCTATTTTGAGGGCTCTGTATAGGCGGGTGTAGGTATAGTTTTGGCTTTGTTTGTGGTGGCGGTTTATGCAGCACAAATCTGACTCACCTGCCCAATTGATTAATTTTTTTTTTTTTTGGTTCTTACCCTAGCGCAAGCAACACAACACAACAGCAAAAGCAATTCAGGAGTCATTTTCATTATTTTCTTATCTCTTACTTTTTCTCTCGACAAAGCAGTAACAGTCCAATGCAAAAACAAATCAAGTAATATTTATATATATATATATATCATATATTGATGTTGACTCTATTTTTTTTTGAAGCAAAGATTCAACCCATAAAATAATATTATATTAAAAAAATGCTACATGCTTTGACTTATTAAAACAGAATATATGATAATAGAAAACATATCCCAAAAAAGAAAAACAAAAAACATGAAAAAAAGAATAAGCCCAATCCGCGCACACTCGCATAACGGAAAATGAGTGGGAGCACTAATTAGTGCTACCACTAATGATGTAGTAGTAGGTCCCACCATGAATGATTTGATGTTTTGGCCTTGGTGTTGTATTTTTTTTCTTTTTTTATTGAGTGCCATGTCATTAGTGGTCTTTTTAGAGGTCCAAAATTAGTGGTCTCTATCATTGTTGCTCGCATAACCGATTAATTCACGCACACAAACCGCAATCCACAATTCAGGTAGCTGCATGTCCACTTTTCATGACCCGCACCCACTGCATAAAATCCAACCCGCACCCACGCAAAGCCCGCATGTGAGCATCCCTAAGTGGCAAGTCATAAAAAACCTTATGCTTATTTCCAAAGTTGAGCCCAACTATTCTAAACGATGGTTGGCCGAGTTTGTTGATTCCAAGTATCAAAATGGACCTCTTTTGAGCCTATTTTTCCAAGGTGTCGGACCCATGTAAATGAGACTTTAGATGGTACGAGAAACTGACAGAGCCGTGGGCCATGAATTAAACGCCTAAATAAATTCAATTTTTGTATATCAAGTGGCTCAAAATTGATTGCCATTGTACTGAAAATCTTATGACGAAAAGTGTCATTAACAGAGATTACATCACTTTATATAACAATATTATAACATTACCCAAGCAAAATGCCACTTAAGCCACCGAGTTATATCATGTGATATTTCAACGGTTGGATCAATATGCCCTACTAATCCAACAGTTCACATCCACGTGACATGACTACACGATAATCAAAACTGGTGATATACATGGCAATTCCGCATTCGAAAAAGCCTTTACTCAACTTTATTGCATAGGGGCAGTTAAAACGTGGTCTACATTTAAAAAAAAGAAAAAAAAAAACCACTATCAAAACAGTTGTTGCATGGAATCGAATTCAATCACAGAATCAGACACGATCATTTTGCATCAGTGAGATCCACATGTTTAGCAAGATCCACCTCATGTTAAAAAGTTATGTCCAACCTTGTAATCGAATTTTATGACTCGGGATTTTTCCTATCAAAAGTGGGGTCAAATGGGAAAGATTCACCAGCATAAGGACAGTCTACAGTGCAGATTACAAATCATTTTTTTTCCGAATTTTCTCATTTTCCTTGCCATTATTTTTCTAAGTTAATAATGTACAACAGGGGCAGAGGAGAGGAGGCTCAAGCACTGCAGCCACACTTCCTCCGCTCTTGGTACAACTGGTTCACGCTCTTCAATCGGATGAAGTGGTTATGGAAGCATGTCACATGAACTTCAAAACAGCCGAGCGCAGTTTTCTCACCAGATCCTTCACTGTCAAGGAAAAATCCGCATCCATCTGCAAGAATTTCAGATGCTAAATACAAAAATTTAAAGTTGTGAAATCAAATTTGGCTGTGTTCACAGCCTATTGGGCGTAATTTTCTATTTTCCAAAAACAGTTTCACGAAACATTTGTTGATTAACAAGTCTTCATCAGAAATTTGAATTTACCTGAGCAACGACGGTGATATCCATAGCATACTGCCCAAATGGCAAGAAACTGCTATTAACAACACTCAGATGAATCTTCTCGATTTCGCCAAGTAGTTTCACCGCAACGCCTTTCTGCTTCTCGCAATGGATTCTAATGAGTACATGGTTTTCTGAAATTCTAGCTTCGATTTCTGGAAGCGCTTGGCCATCAAAGTTCTCATCACACGAAGAAGAATCATCGTCACCGGAAATGTGAGACTTCTTCACAAACACAACTGATTCTTCAGATTTCTTGTTGATTTGTTCCTCAAGCAATTTCACATGTTCTTGAAGGTGTTTCAAGTACTTAATTGCATCTCCAAGAACAGAAGCTTTGTCCATCTGTTAAATAAATTGGATTAGGTATGAAAACAAGGTTCCCAAAAAATGGCATTACACTAATATGAAAACTTCTTTGGGAATTAGGATGTATTTAAATAGATTTAATAATGTTTTTCAACCATTATTTTTTAAATAAGATGTGAAATTGGGTGGATCTATGTAAGAGAACAAAAAAAGCACTAGATATATCAAAGATCATCTCCTAGGTAAACACACTAGATTTATTGGGTGGATCTATGTAAGAACAGGGGGAAAATTTTTTTTGATAAAATAGAAGCGAAGGCCCTCTGGTTTTCTGTCACGATCTTGCAAACACATCAGTAGAAACCTTAAGCAGCACATGAAAACATTGATTCATAAACAAACACAAGTGAAATTCTTCTTCTTCTTCTTCTTGTTGATTTCTTTCTTTTTTTTCTTTTTTTTTTTTATATATATATATCAAAAAATAAAAGAAAATAATGTAGTAAGTAAGTAAGAAAGTAAGTACCTTCTTTAAGCCAGGAACCATGGCGGAAAGGGCAATGAATCGCTGACTGAGTTTCTCTCTCCTCTTTCTCTCCGCCATTACGCGATCTTGAACCTCCAGAGGAGTTCTAGTGATCGCATTCGACCTCTTCTGACCAGCCTTGGGTGGATTATTTTTCAACGGAACACTTGCATGATCTCCATTAGAGACCACCTCATCCTTTGGCTCCGAAGCGTTATCGATATTCTCAGGAGGATTCGTAGACGGTGAACTAGGCAGCGATCCGAAATCCGCAAACGAAATCGGGAAATTAGGGCTGAATTGTTCAGTAATGCTCGTTTTGATCTGTTTCGTTGGTCTCTCATAGCCATTCTCACATCCTCCTCCGCCGGCCATGGCGGTGGCGGTGGCGGTGCAATTGAGATTTAAGGTAGGGCAAGAAGTGTAGCTCTCGGAAGATGAAGATTGTTGTAGATTCTCTCCAGGTGAATTTACGAGCTGTGAAAAGTTATCAATGGAATTGAATTCAGTTGAATAGGTTTGGCAATGATCTAAGAAGTTGTAATCATCCATTTCCTGTGAATCAAACACCATTTGCAGAGTTTTCTCAGCCGACAAAAAAAGAGCCGCAAAAGAAGAGGAATTAGGGTTGTAACTCGGGCCTCGGGTTGGCTTAATATTCAGTAAATTCGGGGTACCGTTAAAGCCTGATTATTTGTCACTGGATTAACGCCTTGTTTGGGTACTCCCAAATAATTCAAAAAGTTAAAAAGTTACTCAAAAAGTTAAAAAGTTAACACTATTCACCAAAAATCAACAATTACGGCTGCACAACTCCCAATTCAAATTTTCCTCTAAAAATTAATTTTCACAATTTTTTATTACACATTTTTCCATAAAAAGTCAAAAAGTTAACCCAAACATCCATATTTTCAACCTCAATTTTTTAGTCAAAAAAGAAAAAAAGTACACTTATTTAGTCTTCCCAAACTTGGCCTAAATCAAGATGTAAAACCATCCCACAAATTTTACTTAAATAGCAATCGTTAAGATTTCTATCAAAACTTATACTGACATTATATCAATTTAATTTTTTCACCAGATAAATACATTACCCACAAAAATCTAGGTAAATTTATATGGCTCAATAGCATTTTTGGAAGGTTTATCATACTAATATTATCATAATGAATTGTGCTTCCCTCCAATTTTTTAATTGGACTAAACGATTGAACTTATGATAATTTGGACTCACTTCAGTCATTTCAATTATTTAAATTATTTAATTTTAGTGTAATATTACATTTTTTGAATTTATTCTTATCTAAATTGTCTAAATTCATGTATATCAGTTATCTGACAGGTCATTCAGAAGGTCGCCTGACTCATCATTCAATTGAATGTCAGTCAGGTGCATGTTGATGGACACACCAGTTGATAAGGGTAATAGTCATGGTTGACAAGAATGACAACCGTGATTGATAAGGGTAATATCGGTTATTCAACCGATCATCCGGCCACGTCATTCGGGCATAATCGGACTCTATTTCCGTAGATCAAACATTTTTTCAATTTTTAATACTTTTTAATAAACTATTTATATAAAAAAAAATATTGATAGGCACAATTTTGATTTACATTCGTTTTTTAAAAATGAACAAAAGATTTAATTTTTAAAATTGGCTATCCATCTTTTCAATAAAAATATAATTTAAATATATAATTATCGATTATTGATTAAGAGGTTATTTGAAAATTTAGATATTAACACATTTTTTTTTAATCTTTTTTAATCACATTACCGTCATACTTTTTTGCACATATTTTTTTATAAAAAGAAAATTAAAAAATACATTTATTTAAATAATCTCAAACAATCCTAAATTAATTTTTTACATGAAAAATATATTCAAAACATATAAAAATTCAAAGATAGGCCAAAAATGAAATTTGAATTTTTAGGACTTCCGATCCAATTTGGGGGCAGGAGGACGCCCCGTTATCATTTTTTTTGTTACAAAAAAATCATTTCACTCCTTCGCAGGTCTAAGGCAACGTTCTTATAGAGATCATGAGGGTGTTCGCTTGTCCATTCTAAGTTAGAGACTATAAACTAAGAATTTGCCCCAACCTTCCAAGACAAGCTCCACTTAAATTAGGATTCTCACAACGGAAGAGTATTGAACCTACACCATATGCGATGAAATTGCTTAAGATTAGCCTCCTAACTAGCTGTGCTACACCTAAAAGATTGACACGAGAGAGTTCAAACTTGACACCTAAGGACTTAGGGGTGTTTTGGAAAGTGGGTTAAAAGCCACTTCCCAGCTTTTAACCTACTTCCCTCTCTCACAAAAAAAATCAAAAAGTGACTTTTAATTATTTGCCCAAAATACCCCTTAATTTCCAGAAAGCCCCGTTATCATAATCATTGTGAATTGAGATTGTTTAGGAAGTGATATATTAGTATACTTTTTAATTTTTTATGAAAAACGTAAAATATAATTTAGATTTAAAGTAATGTGTGATAGAGAAGTGATCTGATTAAAATAGAATAATTGTGATATAAATAGAATAATATACTAAAATAATCTGGACTAATAGCACATGCAATACAACCACGTAAAATAAACGTGATTATTCAGTACTCTCGGAGTATAGACACGTGGTACTTCATAATATTTTGATTGGTAGAGAGATGCAAACACTCACTATTTATGTTAGAGATTGAAAAACAAAATGTGACTAAATAATTAATGATTGATTTGCAGTATGAATACATGGTGATATGAAAGTATTGAATAATTTCTTGTAAAATAATGTGAATAGCGCTTTTCTCGACAATTATTGATCTTGACTGCGACATCAGTTATGGTACGACGATTTTAATCGAACGACAGAGAAACAATAATTTAATGGCTAGTAATTTATAAACGACAAATGAATAATTAAAAAATACTGTAAACATGTTAATAATATTTTTAAAATTATAAAAAGACAGAAACAATAATTTAATGGCTAGTAATTTATAAACGACAAATGAATAATTAAAAAATACTGTACATATGTTAATAATATTTTTAAAATTATAAAAAGACACATTATTTTGTGTGAAATTTGTATAATAATTTATTTTATATATCCCTATAACTCAAGTTATAAATTGATTTTTGACCTATTAAGCCTCCGTTTGGGAAGTGGGTTGGCTTTTTGACTTTTTTGACTTTTTTAACCTGAGCTAAAAAGCTTGATTTGGGAAAATTTTTTTGGCTTTTTGACTTTTTTGACTTTTTTGACTTTTTTTGTGAGAGAAGAGTGTAATGATTATGGGTTGGATGTGATGTTTTGTTTGTTGTGGCTAAAATAGCCTATTTTGTCTTTTGTGGCTAAAATAGTCAAAAAAAGCCCCGTTTAGCTCTTGCCAAACGAACCCTAAGAAAAAAATGTATAAAAAAATAAAAAATAATATAATTTAAATAAACTTTTGACTTATAAATTTGTACCCAAAATGACCCTAAATTTGATTACACTAGTCAAAAAAGATTCGAGAAATTATTAATAAATTATTTTTTGTAAATAAAAAATTGATTAGACATTTAATTTTTTAATTAATAATAAATAAGTTTTTTTAATTTTGTAATAAAAAAATTATCTTTTTTAAAAGATGCCAAATACCCTTTCAAAGTACTAATTTTACATATTGAACTTGGGTTGCTCGTCATCATCCACGTTGCCCTCCAAAAGGTGATGTGAAAAGAATTTTGTTATCGTGTCTTAAAGGCGCGAATAAAGAAAATAGTTAAATTTTGTTTTCATACCGACACAAAATTAATGCAAGCTTTAATTAGTTCAAAATGATAAAATTCACAATTCTAAGTGATGTTAACATTATTTTTAAATATTAAGCTTATAATTTTAGACTAATCAAATTATAAAAACATATATATTTATACAAAACTGGTACATACATTTTTATAGAACTATTACATGCTGAATTTCTATAAAGTATATAGACGTATACATGTTAATAAGATTCTTATAAAAATTATAAAATTACTATTCTGATTTAAGAATTAAACTCACTTTCTAAACTAAATGTTATGTCAAAAAGATGATTAGATCAATCAATCACCTTCTTAGCCCATTACGAAATTTAAAAATTAGATTTAAAAAATAAATTTTTATATTATTTTCTTCAAAATTAATATTAAAAAAGTACTCACCAATTCCGAAATCCATTTTTCCAATGACATGTCCATAAATGCGACTCCTTTAATTTCTCAGCTTAGGAGATAGATAGACACCTGCACTGATTAAAAACATGCCACATTAAACACGGGCTGTTAAGTCCAATAATTCAAGATATATATCGAATCCTCATCGATTTTGATGATTTACTAGTAATAATTAAATAAAAATGTTAAAAACGACTCTAAGATTGTTTTAAAAGAAGTGTTAAAAAAAACACTGCAATGTGTGAAATATTTTGAGATATGTATAGAGTCTATTAAGATAAATATCTAAAAAAAAAAAAAAAAATAGTAGACAATCAATATACCAAATCCTTAACTTTTATATTTTTATAAATTTATGTCTCATTTAATTTATCATGTCACATTACACATCAATAACCATTGATATAAAGGTAATATTAGATATATCAAATTTTTTACTAAATAAATGATTAAATGTCCCAAATGGGTATAAATTCTGTAATTTTGTAAACTCAGTACCCATATAAGATATTTGATTATTTATTTAGTAGAAAATTTAAAGCCTATAATAACATTTTCCTTGATATAATGAGTTTAACATAAGGTGCATTAATATTTAACTGTTATAGATATGTCACATGGTATTATAAACTAAATGTATTATGGAAAATTTAATAAATGAAAAATGATTTGTGGCTCTAAAACTGCTGGCACTAATGGCACTAATTTCTTATTTTGGTAACTTTAATTTTTTTTTTTTACCTGATATAAAAATTAGTGCCATTAGTGCTCAAAAAATTAGTGCCACAAATCACAACTATTTAATAAATACAGCATTGTTGTTTTGAAAACTAGAAACGACATTTTCAAACTGTAAACTCTTAACGAACTGATTTTGAAAAATAACATTGTACTTATCATCTTTTCATATGATATTTTATTTACTAATAAATATAATATAATTAAAAAAATAATAAATATAACGTTATTAAGTTTCGAAACTCAAAACAAAAAATCAACATTAAGGTCTCCTTTGAAAACAAATTATTTTAGTAATTTTTTAATTTTTTTGTTAAAATATGAGGTAAAAAAATTAGTATATTTAGAATGTCTTTTTAATTTTTTTATAAAAAAATGTGCAAAACATAAAAAATAAAGGGGTGTTTCGGAAAGTTAATAAAAAATTAACTTTTTGGCTTTTTAGATTATTTTGTCTTTTTGTGAGTAAGTTATGTGAGAGGTGATGTGACCCAAAATTGATAAAAAGCTAGAAGCTGACTTTTTACCAGCTTCCCAAAAGAGCACAAAATAAAAGAGATGTTTGGTTTGTGTTTGTAGAGTAATTTTTGAGATAAAAAGTACGAAAACTTGTTTAGTTTATCTTTTTTCAGAATGGTTTTGGAAAATTGTTTTGGGGAAAAAATTTTAAAAAAAGTGATTGATTTGATATGTATGAGAGAGAGAGTGATTTTAGAAAGTAGTTAATCAAACAAAATTTTAAGATTTTTTTTGAAAAAATTTGTTTGGTTTGATTATTTTTGAAAATTTATTTGTAGAGAATTTTTCTCAAATTTTTTTTTGAAAAACAAACCAAACAAGCCCAAAATCTTTAACTTTCTAACTTTTTAATACAAGTTATTAATTTGTTTTTTTTTTATTAATTGTTAATTTTTAAGCTAAAAGAGTGAGCTGTCAAAACGAGACCTAATATAAAATTGTACAAAGGGGCAACAAACAGTAGTGATTGATAACCTCCTCTACTGAACTGACAACTTAAAAAAAGAAAATTAAACTAAAATATCATATTAAAGTAGGAATCACACAATTGCCAGAGCAGCTCTTCTTACTCTAGAGCTCTGAAACATTTTTCGGGCAACAAAAGTTGAAGAGCTTTTAGGGGATACTTAAAAGAAGAACGCAGACACAAAACAAAAACAAGAACAAATATAGACTGAAACTCAGTTACGTATCATTGCATGAGATGCATATATATATACATACATACATACATACATATATGTTCATGACTTGGATAGAGTGACTAAACCCTAAAACCAAGAACAAGAAAAGAAGAAGTGATCAAATGAGTATTGATTTGAGAGGAGAGTGATGATGGAGAAGCATACCTTCTTCAATGAGAGAAGAAGACTATCTGTTCCTATTTGCCGAATAGAGATCTGGGTAGACCTTTCCTTTTATAGATGTGTGCCCCTCTCTCTCTCTCTCTCTCTCTCTCTCTCCCCTTTGGTACCACAAAAATAAAATACAAATAAACAATGCATACGATAAGAAAAAATACAGATTCTCTCTCATGCCCACGTGAATCTTGGCTTTAGAGATCTGTCTCTAACTTTTATTGAAAAAAAAGATGGAAAAATGAAACCAAGTCCAATTCATAGATGGCTCCATTATCAAGGTTACATCTTTTAGCAAACATCTTTCAACCTTTTTTTAAAAATTTATTTATATTTATATTTTTTATTTTTTACGTACTAAGGGGCCATTAATGAATTGAAAATAAAAACAAGTGTAACGGCTTTAAAATAAAAAAATAAGGGAAATTATTTAATAATTTTAAAACATTATGTAGTCATATTTTAAGTTAATCATTAATTACTTAGTCGTCGTGTTATTCTTCCATCCTCAATATAAATTGTGAACCCCTACTCCTCTCTATCAATCAAAATCTTATAGAACACCACGCACTCATACTTCCAGAATACTGAATAATCACTCAAAAAATAGTTAACACTTTATAATAAATTAAGCGCTATATCTACTAAAAACGAAAAATGTGAAGAAGGCTAAGAAAAATTATTCAGTGTGTTTTAGTTTGAGTTTTTTAAATTAAATTTTTTGAAAATTGAGTTTTTTAGTTTTCGTATTTTTTTTTATTTTTAGTGAATATTTTTAAAATTATAAACATTTTTTTTAATTTTTTTAGATGCAGCTTATTTAGATGTATCTAAAAAGTAAAAAATCTGTGAAAAAATATTTTAAAAAATTAATAAATACATAAAAATATAAAAAATGTATTGAATTTTCGTATATATATATATATTTTTGCATTTTTGGTATTTAGTAAATTTTTAAAAGGTTTTTTTTCACAAATTTTTTACTTTTTAAGTATATTTATGTTAGGTATGTCTTAAAAATTAAAAAAATTGCTTAAAATATTAAAAAAAATTAGTAAAAACAAAAAAACATGAAAAATAAGAAAGTAAAATTTTTCTGAAAAGTGTTTTTTTGAAAATTCTAACCAAACAAAGTGAATCTTATTGTCTTTGATAAACTTTTATAAATATTGGTCTAATTTTTTAAAATTTTCTGGGTTTTTTTATGCATTTTGAAAAATAAAATATTTAACCAAAAAAATTTCACAAAAGAAATTACTAAAAGGTTTATTGAAAAAAATATTTTTTTCAAATGACAATCATTATATATAATGACAAAAATACATATCAAAGTAAGTACACCATTCTTACCAGAAAAGGAAAAAAAAAGTAAGTACACCATTGAACTTTAATAGACATATTTGTTACGAGGGATGATATAGAGTTTTAAAACTAGAACATTAAATTGAGCTTTATTTATGTGATAATGAGAAAAAAAATAAAAAAGAAGAGTAGAGCTCTCAAACTTTTTTGAGTTCTTATTAATGTTCTTATTAGAGTACCGCTCTTAAAGTAGCAGAAAAGATTAAAAAACAAAAAATCACTCTACAAAATCAACAATGTTACCCCATAAAGATGGGCGAATAAAATTATTTTCTCGCAATTCCTGGTCTTATATTAATTCACACTTGATTATGGGAAGATATGGCAAATTCATAGATTTTTTTTTTTATAAAGCAAGAATAGAAAGAAAAAACATATTTTAAAATTTTAATAATGATAGAGATCTCTAATTTTAAAGTTCTAATAATATAACAAGAGAACAAAAAATTAAAAATAAAAACATAAACACACACATCATATCACATGTGACCTTTATTCCTAGAGGGCTATTCAAAAATCCGTTCAAACCGGTAATCCGGACCAAACCAGACCGAATCATACGGTGTGGTTCGGTTCTATTAAGAATTTGTTCGGTTTCGGATTAAGAAATATGAGGACCGTAAAAACGGTTCGGTTAATAGATTTTATGAAAAAATCACTGTTTGAACCGAACCGAACTGAATTTTAAAAGATATATATATATAATATCAAGTTTTATTTTTATTAATTGGTTTTTTATAATTTTAATGATATTAGGATGGTATAGATATATAATATTACGTAATGCCTTAATATTATTAGTTTTTATCATGAATTAAATGTAATTAGTTTGAGTAATTATTTTGTTAATATTAACAATTTATTCTTGTAAATAGAAATTTTTGGAACCATAAACCAAATCGAAACTGAACCGTTTTTTCGATTTGGTTCTGGTCCGGTTTTACAAATGTAACGGTCTGATCTGGTTCTCAAAATCACAGAACTGTTAAGATTGATTCGATTCTTAAATTTTCTCAAAACCAAACCAATTCAGACCATATACATCCCTACTTATTCCTCACCACATCACTAATTTTTATTTTTAAAACTCCAAAATTATAACTCTCAATTTTTATTCTTAAAATTCATGGGGCACCAGGCCCCGAAATGATGGGAAATTGTTGAAGCACCCCCCATCTGCCATCCATTGATATTTATTTCAATTTTCATTATTATCGGTTGTCCTGGGCCCCATGCTGTTCATGACAAAAGCTTCTTTAATGCCTTGTTTGATAATAAGCTAAAAATAGTATTAAGCCTTTATGGGACATTTTGAAAATAAGCTAAAAAAGTCAATTTTTTGGTTTTTTTTAAGTCAAAAAAGTCAGTTTTTTTGTAAAAGAGTCACTAAAAAAGTTAAAAAGTCAAAATAATAAATTTTTATCAACTTCTCAAAACACCACTAAATGTGAGTTTTTTTTTAATTTTTTTGTTTTTTTAATTATTTTAGGTTAGAGTTAAAAAGTTTCGTTTGAGATGAGTTTTTTGGCTACTTTGACTTTTGTGAGAAGAAAATAAAATAATTATTATTTGAATGTGATATTTTATTTTATTAATTTTTTAATTTATTTTATATTTTTGTGACTAAAATAATTAAAAATACCCATGTCTAACATTGCCTAAGGCTACTTACTTGCTTTTGTCTTTCTTTTTTCTATTTTATTTTTTTAACAATTGATGGGAGAAAAATAGAAGTGAAGCGAGATGATTATTTGACTAAGGGTTCGTTTGATTTTTTGATTTTTTAGTTTTTTTGATTAATTTAGTTTGGAATTAAAAAATTTTGTTTAGGATAAATTTTTTTGACTTTTTTGATTTTTATAAAAAAAAATAATTATTATAATTTAAATATGACATTTTATTTTATTAAATTAAAAAAATTATTTTATCTTTTTATAACTATTTTAGTTAAAAAAATCCCGTTTAACTTATGTCAAACGAGGGCTTAGACATTCCACTTTATAAGTGCGTATTTCATACATTAGGCTTCATTAGGTCGACCCCTTCGTCTTTTGTTTGTTTGTTTAATAATGTTTACATATTTTTTTTTTCAAAGATTTTGAAAATTGAAATTGAAAATATTTTTAGTAACTATTTTCGTGGCAAAAAAAATTGACAACGATTTTTCAAATTTTAAAATTTATGAAAACAATAAAATGCATTTTTTTCTTTTGAAAAAAGGTTTTTGTTCCTTCCACAGTGTCTCACCAAAAATATTTTATTATTTATTATTTATTATTTATTTTGAAAACATGTTATTGATTTAATGAAATAAGTAAACATGTTATTTGTTTTTGTTTATTGAAAAATAAATAAAAACATGTTTCATATCAGCGTTCACAAACATTACCTTAATAAATACATTTTAAGAACAAATAAAATGAAAGATCATAAAAGAAATCTGAAAATAATTTTAAAATTAATAAAAAGTAATTTTTTTTCTTATACTCCAATGCACTTGTTAGATAAGACCCAAGAAAAATTACCATTTGATTAATTGTTTGTATCTCAATATTAATTACTAACATAACCACCGCCACCAACAACAAAATAAATATAAATATAAATTTTAAAAAATCTGAATTCCAATTGATCGAGTATTCTAAATTGGTTTTGTTTTGTTTTGTTTTGATTGTTCATGCAAACTGAATTATTATTATGTAATATTATTTATGTGAATAAAAAATCATATTATGTACAATAAAGTAGATTTTTTCTAATTTATCACTTATCTAATAAAGATGGGTCAATCATAAAATTTTTCACTATATCATTAGTGTTTGGCAAGAACTTTTTTGGGCTTTTTTGGCTATTTTAGCCACAAAAGATAAAATAGGCTTTTTTAGACACAAAAAACAAAACATCACATCCAACCCATAATCATTACACTCCTCTCTCACAAAAAAAGTCAAAAAAGCCAAAAAGCCCTTCCCAAACCAAACTTTTAAGCCCAGGCTAAAATAGCCAAAAAAGCCAAAAAGCCAAAAAGCCAATCCACTTCCCAAACGGAGGCTAATAATATTGCAGGCTTCTTTGGTGCACCGTATTATAAGTTAAAAGTTCAAATAAAAAAAACAAAAGATAAAAGAATCCCTTCTTCAATTTTTGGATAATCAAAATTTTCATCTTATTTAAATTATTTTTGCCTAATAAGTAAACAGAAATTGCACTAGACAATTTGATACAAAATCCCATAATAATTTTTTTTAAACTATAAATAACTATAAATTGTATCAAAAAGCTCCGCATTGTATTTTGAAACTGTTGAATAATTCGATTCTTATTAGTTCTTGCATATTTACTTTATGGACATATTATGACTTCGTTTGGCAAATGGGTTAGGACTAATTTAGTCCGCTAAAAGATAAAATAAATTAAAAAATTAATAAAATAAAATGTCACATCTAAATTATAATTATTTCACTTTTTTCTTATAAAATTACCAAAAAAAAAAGCCAAAAATTCTTCAAAAACAAATTTTTTTTAATTAGGCTAAAATAGTTTAAAAATTAGGTTAAAAAAGTTGTTCCAAAACAAAGACTATGTATGGGTTCAGGTGGGTCCTAGGTTGCTCTTTTATTGTAACCTTGTAGGTTTGTGTTCTTGTTTTGGGCAAATTACATATACCCCTCGAGGTTTACCTAAATTACAGATACCTCCCTGAGGTTTGAGAAATTATGGATATCCCCCATGAAGGTTATACTTTCATAACAAATTAGGGGATAATTTGTTATGAAAATATAAACTTCATAGGACAATTTGTTATGAAAATATAAACCTCAGGGGATATCTGTAATTTCTCAAACTTCAGGGAGGTATTTATAATTTAGCTAAACCTCAAGGGAGGTATATGTAATTTGCCCTTTTGTTTTTCACTGACTTTTGTTTTTTCCCAATAAGTTCTATTTTGGACAATTAAATTCTATTTGTCATAAAATATTTTTTAAAAAATCATTCTTCCATAATGATATATGTTATTCTAATTTTATCCTTCTAATTTAATATGAACAACAATTTTATGAATAATTTTAACTTAATTAAAACTAAGATTGTAATTGTAAAAATTTTAATATTATATTAAAAATATTATAAATAACAATTGGGTCAAAACAACTATAATATAAAAAGTGCATCATTTTCTTTTATTTCAAATTATGATTTTTTTGTAGTGTAAACAATCTAAAAGGGCTAAATTGTATTAAAATTACAAATAGTAATTTTCAAAACAAAATAGAAGTTTATAATAATATTTTCATAGTGATTTATAATTTCTTAATACAATAACATAATTTTGGCAATTAAAAAATATAATTTTTTTTAAATTAAAAATATTTATGAAATTATTGTTTATATTAAATAAAGAGTAAAATTAAAATAAAATACATAATTATGGAAAATGAACCTATTAAATAATAAATAACAAAAAGTATCTAAGAGTGGTATTAAATCGACGGTGCTGCTTGTTTGCTTTGTATGTGGGCTGGACACGTGGGCTTCAAATTACCCACATACACAATAGTAGAAACAAACGAATCTCATCATCATTCCTTTTCTCGTAGATGTTTTTGATGCTGTTGTGTTGTTTGCTTCATTTCCAACTCTTTCCTTGCAGATTTTGGGTTGGACACGTGGACTTCAAATCATCCTAGAAGAAGTTGGTCATCCAAAGCTCTGCTTACACCACTGCAAATCCTACATTTGTAATTTGATACCTGTTATTTATGTGTGTGTTGCACAATATTTACTCACACTGTTTTCCTTCCTGAGTATATGTTAAATAGATGCACACCAGGTATTTGTCAATATGTCTCAATAACACTTCACCATCACAACAACAGAGAAATAGAAAGGTGGACTACAATTATTGATTGGTTGAATTAGGGCATTCTTGGTATTATTTTCATCTTTTGGAAAAGTTATTTACCTACCTATTTCTAAACTGTTAAATTTTTTCAACTTTCTAGAATAACAATTACATGGCGGGTGTTTTTAATTTTTTTAATTATTTTTATTTCTATAGACACGAAACACAAAAACAAGATCAAACAGACCTATGAAGTTTATTAATTACTGGAAAAAAAAAAAAATTTATTCTGATATCAAGTACCGAACTAGATTTAGCAGTTGATATCCCAACTATAAACTTTGTTTCATAAATTGAAAAGTTTTATGAAATCATTGCCTTTTGTTGCCTGGATTGACTGTTATTGCATTGGAATTGAAAACTAATGTGATTCAAGATTTGGTGATTCTTGGTAATCAACAAACACTATGGCGTAGTTCTAAGTGATCCTGCTTGAGTGCCATTGTGATCTGTATACAGTTTTTATTGACTTTGTGAGCAGATAATTTCTTAAACCGCTTCACTAACATTTATTCTTCAAACATCCAGGGTGTGGGAGGACTCACCACATGGGTTCTAATTCTAAATCAATTGTTGATTTCATAGAAGGTTCATCAGGAGTTCATTTTTCCTGGATTTCACTTGGATGGATTGGATCTATGAAATTCAGAGGTGGAGCAAATGACAACATCAGCAACTGGATATGTGCATAACCTTTAGTCATTTATGTCAAAAAATTGCTCAACATCTGTGCTTTCTTTGTATTACTTTACTTCCAATATTTGTTATTGGCCTCTTGCTCAGTAATTTGTTCTTTCAAATTCTTCTTAATCTCAATGAAATATTTCTTGTAAGTTGTATGGAAAGAATGAAAACTAATGAAAATGTGCAGCTAGATTACCAGTCTCTTCATTAAGAAGAACTATATTTTTATTTAGGACTTTTCTTAAGTGTGTAACCCTCAAGGTTGCACACCATGTGCCACTTACACAAAAAGTGTAAGTAGAAGGTGAAAACAAAAAGTAGGACTGAACACAGAAAGGCGTAAGTGTAAGGCGTAAGTTGCACACCATAACAGTACCCTTTTATTTATCATTTGGCTGCCGTTGTCATTATGATGCGACCCCACATGATTGAAAATGATTATTCATTGATTTACTTTATCATAATAATTCTAATAAAATATACTCAAAATATTTATTATAGCATTCCGAATCAACAGTGATGCGCGTGCGGGGCTAACTAATCTTGAGAAATAAACGGAGCCCCACTCACTCACCTTCATGGTCTAAATATTAGCAAAAATATTTTGAAATTCTAATTTTTGAGTTCTAATAACTCTAATGTGTATGTGGAGTTCATCTGATGTGATGTTTGGCCTTGTTTTTCTTTTTTTTTTAATATGTATTTTTTTTTTATATTTTTCACTTCATTAGAGCTCAATTAGAGTTCTAATTTTAGAGAGATGTATCATTGCTGAAAGATTAGTCACTCCTCAAGAAATAGGAAGCTTCACAACCTAGCCTTCGTTTGGCATAGAAGGTTTTTGAACTTTTTGACTAAAATAGCCATAAAAACACAAAATAGACTTTTTAACCCAATAAGACAAAATGTCACATTCATACCATAATCATTTTATTTTTTCTCTCACAAAAGTCAAAAAATCTATCTTAAACGAGATTTTTTAGCCCGAGACTAAAATAGCTAAAAAGCCAAAAAGTCAACCCACATCCCAAACGAAGAAGATTTGGTGCATGGTTTTTCATCATTATTGTTAGGGTAAATTATAAATACACTATTTTTAAAATTTGTTTAAAATATAAATTATTTTTTATAATTTTGAAAATTGTATCTTACTCTATGAAAATTTTAATTTCATAATAAATAATTCATTTTCTTAATAAATTATTAAAAAATTATTAAATTAATTAATAGTTTTTAATGATGTTAAAAAAATTATTTTAATTACTAATTCAAGTAATTTTACTATTTTATAGAAGACTAATTAAAATTTTATTTTTTCAATTAATTCTGTTAAATAAAAAATTATAACGTATTTTAAATTTTCCAAACGACAACTTACAAAGAATAATATATATTTTAAACAAATCTCATGAGGTATATTTATAATTTATCTTTATTATTATTATTATTATATTTTAATTTGAGGTCGCACTTTTAACAATAAAAATTATACTAATTTCATAGGGTCAACCTGAACTCGCAAAATTATGTTGGCAATTAACATGTCTTCAGCAAAATCAAATACAATCAAAATAAATGTCAAAATATTTTATTTTATTATTATTTTAATTGTGAAGACCGGTAAAAGGGTTAAAAAAATAAGAAATTCGACATATGAAGCAAAATGTTTCTTTTAATTTGTATATGTCAAATAGACACCTAAGGTTAGGAGTGTAAAAATAGCTCATTGAGCCATGCTTTTTCTGGCCTAGCTCAGCCTGTTCGATGCCTAACATCACCTACAAGTTATTTTGGTGAGAGAAAAAAAAAAATCAACCCCGATCCAAACTCGAGGCCTGATTACCCGTTTACCTAGGGTAGGGCCTTGGCCTAGACTTTTAAGAACTAAGTCGGCCCGATCCGGTTTTTTACAAGAGCTTGAGTGGGCCTAGACTGATCCAACTCAAGCTCGCGACTAGATACGTCAGGTCGATTTTACATCCCCACCCAAGGCTTTCAAAACAAAAACTTGGCATGCCAATTTTTTAAAGTTGTGGAAATAATGTGTGAAATGATAGAATTAAGCAAAATAAATTAATTTATAAAATAAATCAATTCAAATATTTTGGGGAGTCGGCTATTCTTACTCTATTTTGTTTTAAATTCTTTGGAACAAATACATTAATATTCTTAGAATTTTGATTGTTTCAAAGAGTGTATTTCGTGTCAAAGAGTAGATGTAATTATGTATAATAAAGGACAAAAAATAAAGTGTATTTGAAACAAAATGAAATGACAATAATGGCTCCATAATTTGGCTTGTTTTGGTAAGTTGGCTTTTAGCCACTTTTTTTGGTTGGTAGCAAAAGCCAAAAGTTGGCTTTTTTGAATTTTTTTTCATTTGGGAAGATGGTTTTTAGCGAAGGGTGAAATTACAATTTTACCCCTCATGAGTCAAAATATGTTACATGGAAGAAGTTATAATATTTTAAACTAAATAGGGGTAGTTTGGTCATTTGATTATGATTTGACATCATAAACAAATATTAATCAAAAAAGCCAAAAGTCACTTTTTACCAACTTCCCAAATCATTTGTCTAAAAAAGCCAAAAGCTTGGTTAAAAACCAAAAAGTCACTTTTTACCATCTTTCCAAAATAATTGCCTATTTTGAAGGGAAAAAATTAAAAAAATAAAAGAGAAAAAAAAAAAGAAATTATTAAAATAATAAACAAAAGTTGCTGGCCACCCTAATTGATGCAATATGGGCATTATTGCAGAAAAAGCACACTGGCAAAGAGTTTTAAAGATTTCATAGCCCACGACGACCCTTGTGGTATCTTCAAATATTGCTAGACAACTGTCATCTCTAAAATAAAATAAAATAAAATTCTATAGAGTTGAGTTGTAGTGAGATCAATTTGTTTCAATTCTAAAAAAATTCATATTAACATTGATGTATTTATCAAAATATTATATTTTAAATTTTTTTTTTAAATCTTTGGCCATTTTCAGGAATTAAATGACCAAATGCCATATCATTTGCGAGCGATTATTGGGTATTTCTGGACCACGATCTTGTGGTGTTCCATGGTTATTATAATTGACAAATAAATTGGGATATTATAATTTTGTGTTGAATGATTGAGGAATGTGAGAGAACATGATGAATGATAATTGATGAAAAATTATGCTCATGTGATATTTCAAGAATACCCAATAATTTTCCATGTTGTGTGATGAAGGTTAGGAGGAAACTTTTGTAAAATAGTTATCACCCTTTCTTTTTTACTTATTCCTAATTTGAGATTCTATAAGTTTTAACTAAAAATTTTAAATCTATGTGTGAATCTTCATTTACACTAAATTGAAAATCAACAAATATCAAAACATGATCAGTTTTAATTCCTCTATTCTTAAGATGAAAAGTTTCGATTTGATACTAAATTTTTCTCAACTCAATCCAACCGAATCAGTTGTACTCCTAACATGGAAGATCAATTATCAACACAAGCTGAATTTTTATGAAATATAATAGGCAAATTGTATACGTAATTCCTGTAATTTATCTCGTGTCAATTCGGTTCTTATAATTTCACTTACATCAACTTTTTCCTCTGACTTTTCATGTTGTCTCAATTTAATCCAATGGATAACATTTATTAAGAATTTTGACGAAAATCAAGACTAATGTGGTCAATTCAAACGGAATAGAGCACTTTCAATTAGGCAATATCCTCTCGGCCTCCGTTTGGCAAGAACTTTTTTGGGCTTTTTTGGCTATTTTAGCCACAAAAGACAAAATAGGCTTTTTTAGCCACAAAAAACAAAATATCACATCCAACCCATAATCATTACACTCCTCTCTCACAAAAAAAGTCAAAAAAGTCAAAAAGCCAAAAAGCCCTTCCCAAACCAAACTTTTAAGTCCAGGCTAAAAAAGTCAAAAAAGTCAAAAAGCCAAAAAGCCAACCTACTTCCCAAACGGATGAATCATTTTAGGATAGTGAATGAACTTTTTTTATCCTTGATTTCAGTCTAATTTTTAAAGAAACATAATAAATTAGACTAAATTAATATAATATAAAAAATTTAAGGTCAAAATTATACAAATAATACTATCAGGACCAAAGGGGCAAATTGAAGGGACGATATAATTTATCCAATATAATATGTATGATGCTCTTAATGGTATATAAAGACAAATTTAAAAACATAAATTCTAGAGCCCAATTACAAGTTACTTGTTCCTACAACTAATTTTGATTCCACTGTATTGTTTATAAATGAGTCACTAACATGAAAATGACTAGAAAGACAAGGACAAAAAATAATAACAATAATAATAAGAAAGTATATTACACTTGTGTTCTCGTGTTAGATTGTGATTTGGTGCTACAAATACTAATCAAATTGCCCTTTACTCTCACCATGTAAGAGTAAAATTTTTAATGTAAATGAGAGAAAAGTGAGTTTAAAGTAAATTTGTATATTGTTTAATTCCTATATAATCATAGAAGCTCATCTCTAACGGTGTATTAATTTTTTCTTTAAATTTGAGTAAAAATTTGAAAAAAAGCTCTTCGATATCAAATGCTCTAACAGAAGGTTTTGCAACTTTGTCAAACCATCGGTTGACCGGACGGATGTCCGGCCAGTTCAAATTTTTTATAATTTTTCTTCTTGAGGTGGTCATCCGGAAGGACATTCGGAGAGACATCCGGTGACGAAAATCCAACGGCAATGAACAGTGATTTGATGAAAGGCACATTGGTCCTCAGTTTGATGAAAGAAAAATAAAATTCTGAATTTGATATTGATTTGATGAAATCATTAGAACTGAAAAAGAAACTATTTTTCATCAAATTTAAATTTAATGATAAATTTCATACACGATTAGAAATGATCTAATTATGATATAGATATTAATTAATAAACATGACCTTTAGGACCTTCTCATTATGGAGAAAGGTTACAATACACATCTCTCAAAGTCATCTCTGATAATCAATCAAAGAGGTGTTGGTTAGAGTATATTCAATCTTTATTCTTCGTTCTTTTTTCCCATTAAATTGGAGCGAAAATTTGGTTAAAAGTTTGATTTGGCATGAACACTTTAATCTTTATTCTCTAAATTTATCAAATCTTTTTTGAAAATATATACACATATTCTTAAAGCCTGTTTTAACAATTTTTTATGAAATAATTTCATCTACGATTTATTCTTTTTAAAATTTAATTAATTTTTTTAGTAAAAATATGATTGTTAAAAATTTTAAAAATAGTTTGATTCAACGTTGATTTGATAAAAACTTTCTCGCCCTAATTTAATACAAATTTAATGAAATAATTAAAACTCACTTTTATTAATTTGATATTAAAGATAAAATATGCTATTAGAAATTGAAGTTGTGTTAGGTAGCCTATGTCAAATTAAGGAAGTGTAATGTTATTTATTTATTTTCGACAATGAAAAACAGACGTTTTGTGCGGTATCATACCATCCGTGGGTCTTTTTTTCGGGATAATTGGTTGTCGGTCAGATTTAACTCTACCCATAAGAAGTGACCCGTTATTGAGGCATTCAATAGACCTCATCATGCGCTATAGAAGAGATTAAGCTTTAATCGGAATATAATACAGAGTCTTCACAGAGAGAATGTGCCCCTCAAGATTTGAACTTGACTTACTCCTATAGAAACACAATGCGTTGTCCACGAGACCATCCCGGTGGTCAAGGAAGTGTAATGTTAGATTACGAAGAAATTGATGATGTGAAAGATTAAGGTACTACTTAGGCCTATTTTTTGAAGTGGGTTAAAAGTCACTTCCTAATTTTTAACCCATTTCCCGCTCTCACAAAAAAATCAAAAAAAATCAAAAAGTAACTTTTAACCATCTTTTCAAAACACCCCTTAGTATCCCTTACAGAAGTATTTTTTTTTTATCTTTTTAGAATTACATTATCTTTTTATTTTTTTCATATCTTTATATAAAAATTAAAATATACACTTATTTAAATTATTCTAAACAATTTTTAAATAGGTTATTATAATAGAATTGAAGTTCTGTTAGGTAGGCTATGTAAAATCAAGGAAGTGTAATGTTAGATGAAAAATGCTTCCACTAAAAAAGGAGCATTAGGAGGAGCATTAATGATGTGGTAATGGACCCCGTCCACTTTCTATGCTTTTTTTTTTTTTTTATCATTTCCAATGTATTAGTGCTATTAGTGATGTATTTTTTAGTGGTCCAAATCATTGTTGATGTTAGATTAGGAAGAAATTGGTGTCAGTCTGTAGGACAACTGGGTTTTGACAATTATGTGTTTTTACATTTTTAGTGAGTTATATTTAGGAAAATTTTATTTATAAATTTATTTATTTGATTGGATACTATTTGAGTTAAATTGAATGCCTTTTATTTATTTATTTTAATTTTTTGATTATTTTTTAGATGAAAATAAAAAGATAAGGTGTGAAAAAAAAAAAAAATTAGAGAGATTGATGGCTGAAATATTAGTTATCGAACGTGAAAATTTATATTTCTATTAATTTGTTTTTTTGGTGTTACATTGCAGTATTATATTAGCGTATGACATTTGAAAAAAAATATACTAAAGAGCTTTTGTATGTTATATTGATTGAAGTGCTACGTTCGGAAAAAATATATTAAGGAGTTTTTTTAGAAATGTTACGTTGTTATATTTAAGAAAAATAAAAGTAAACTAAGAAGTTTTTTAGTGAGTTACATTAAAATGTTACATTTAAAAAAAGTACACTAAAGAATTTTTTTGAATTGTTACGTTATTACATTTGAGAAAAGTATACTAAAGAGTTTTTTAGTGTATTACATTAGAGTTTTACATTTGGAAAAAATACACTAATTCTGTGTTTGGTTGGGAGATTTGTGAAGGAATTTGGAAAAGGAAAAGGAAAAAGTGTGTAAAATTATGTAAAATGTAGGTATATTTAATTCACATTTTACTTACTATTTCCCTCTTCCTTTCCAAATCTTTTCCTAAATCCCCCAATTAAACACAACATAAGAAATTGTTTAGTGTTACATTGATTGGAGTGTTACGTTTGGGAAAAAGTACACTAAGAACTTTTTTTAATGTGTTACATTGGAGTATTATATTTTCGGAGTGTTACATTAAAATGTTATGTTTGGTAAAAATATATTAAAGAGTTTTTTTTATTTTTCTTTTGAAATGTTACGTTTAGTAGTTTCAACATTATGAGAATAGTGAATTACACTAACAGTTCCTATAGCTTGGGATTCGTATCATTTTGATCTGTGACTTTTCAATTGTGATACATTTGATCATGAATTTTGAATTTTGAATTTTGATCCAAATAAGGACAATTAAAGATACTATTGCTCAATTTCAAAGGCAAAATCGTCAAATTTATAAAATATAAACTAATTTGGCAAAAATAAATGTCAAAAAAATATTTTTGAATTTTTAAAAATAATTTCTACCCACGAAGATAAAATTATGTAAAATTGATAAATCTTTTAGAAATTTATTTATTTTTATCAAATTAATTTTTATTATGTATTTGAATGATAATCATGTAATGGGTGATTGTTAGGCTTTTATATGAAATATTTTTACTTTTGGATTTTTTGATTTAATGGATTGGTTTAATAATGATATTAACATTGTCGCCATATTTGAATTTTGAAAAAATAAAAACTAATTTAATAAAAATAAAAATAATCACCCATTACATGTTCATTATCCAAACACATAATAAAAAATTAATTTGATAAAAAAAGATAAATGTCTAAAAAATTTATCAATTTTATATAATTTTATCATTAGGGGTAGAAATAATTTTTAAAAAGTCAAAAATATTTTTTGATATTTATTTTTGTCAAATTAGTTTATATTTTATCAAATTGACGACTTTACCCTTGAAATTGATCAATGGTATCTTTAATTGTCCTTATTTGAAACAAGATTCAAAATTTAAGGACAAATGTGTCACAATAGAAAAGTCAGAGATCAAAGTAACACAAGGCCCAAACTACAGGGACCGTTAGCGTAATTCGCCCTTATGAGAAAAGGCATTGCTATACAAGTATAAAAAACAGACCATATTTTCAAGCCTAATAATGTGACAATCAATTAGGATATCTAAGGTAATACTCTCTTTCATATCTTCTCAATCATCAATCAATCATATCACTTACACATCATTGGGTCTAGAAAATGAGTCTGAAAAGTGGACTTGTATATCATTTTTCTATGAGAAAATCCACATTTGTCTCTCAATACATAACACACTATTTATATTTAGTCATTTATGTAATTTAAACTGAAATGGAGCCTTTGGATTCATAAGAAAAAATATAAGCCCAAACAATTCATAAAATCACTATTTGAGATTTATTGGTGCTTCACTCTTATTTTTATATAATTTTTTTATAAAAAAAAATACTTTTAGATCCTACTAAAAATTCAGTTGTCCAAAAAGATCTTCGGGTAGACATTCGGCTCAACAGTCACCTACAAATTTGATGAAAGAATAAAGTACTCCATTTGATAAAAAAGTAACTATTTATTTATTGATATAAGTTTGATGTCATGATTGGAGCAAAAAAAAGTGAATATGTTTTATCAAATTAAAATTTTGAAAAAAATTTTTTGAATAAGGATTGAAAAAGCTCTTACGAGACAACATTATATTAATTAAGAGAAAGTAATAATTTAAATATGACAGAGATTATCTATATTATTATTAAGTGAAGGCCTTTATTGATTTAGTGAAACCTTCTTCTCGTTATGTTACGTGACAACTTTATATATATTAAAATAAAAAAATTATTATATACCGCATAAGCAAATTTTGAACCCAAGATCTTGGGTTTCATTAAGAACGTACATATCACTTAAACAACATACATATTATAATATTAAATTTTATTTTTTATTTTTTATTTTTTATTATTTATTCGGCTTTGGTTGGTAGCTCAAAAATTAGTGACCCTAATGGCCCTAATTTCCATATAAAGTAAAAAAAAAAAACAACAAAGTAAAAAAAAAAAAAAAAAAAACAAACAAACTTACCCAAAGAGAAAATTAGGGCCATTAAGACCACTGTTTTTAGGGCCACAAAACATTTTTCTTATTAATTATATAGATTACACACGCATCGTGTCCCGCCCGCTAATCTTATCTATGAGAACACAAAATATCATGATACACCATTTCCAAAACATCCTTGTTGCGGGACATTTCCAACCACAGATGGTGAGCATAGAGTAGTTATTCATTGGCCTTGAGATATTATCATGTGATGCTCTATATTATTTTAATTGATGGAAAAGATTGAGTTTATAATTTTGTATTCGGTGATTAAAAAATATGAAAGAACTTAAGAATTTATGATTGAATAGGAATATGATTACATGGTAAGTCCAATTACATTTTGGGTTCGTTTGGTTTGTATTTCTGAAAAAATTTTGGAAAATTTTCTCTACAAATAAGTTTTCAAAAGTAATTAAACCAAACAAATTTTTCTAAAAAAATTTCCCAAAACTTGTAAACCAAACAAGTTTTCCAAACAAATCTCTCTCTCACACACATCAAATCAATCACTTTTTCCAAAACTCTCTCTCAAAATAATTTTCCAAAACATCTTTTGAAAAAAACTAAACCAAACAACTTTTCGTACTTTTTATTTCTAAAACACATCTCTCAAACACAAACCAAACATACCCTTTATCTCTTGACGTTCTAAAAATTACATTATGACTCCTGTGGTTAAAAATCTCATTTCACAAACCCCCTTACTTATATAAAAAGCAATAACTCCTAGAAGAAAAATAAAGAAAATTATATTTAAAAAAAAAAAAGAAAAGTAAAGTAAAGGGCAAAAAAAGAAAAAAAAAAAAGAAAGAAAGAAAAAGCAGTAAAGCAAATCAAAAAAAGAGAGAGTGCATGAGTTCAACGTGTAACGCCCTCAAAATAATACGACAAATCCAACTCATAAGAGAAGTAATAACAGAACGATATGCTTTCATTCATCAGAGTTTGTAACACAAAAGATAATACATGCAATATATATTCATAAATATACATCCTGAATCTACAGCATGTAATACCAATAAATGATCAACAAAATAAATGTCCTACGGGCTTACATCTTTCCAAGTCATTTCTTGGTTACAATAAAAGATAGTCATAAGCTCTGTACATATAAAGCTCTCGACTTGAATAAACATTTAAGTACAAAACAACAAAATAGAACATCCAGCTCCTAGATCCTCCCAAGCTACGTTATTGGAGGAAGCATGTCATCGATACTTGAAAATGGTTTCCCAAGTAGGGTGAGCCAAAACCCAATAGAAACAATCTAACACGGTATGTGAGAATTAACAAAGATATAAGTATGATGCACATTTCATTGTCCTACAACATAATCTTTATAACTTTCTCCAAACCATGGTGTGCCAAACTTACATTCCATTCCATTCATTTTGGTTCAATAAATACATCCACTGCATTTAATTCACCCAACAAAGGATACACCTCACAGGTTTCCAACAAATTAAAATCATCACACAATACATTCACTTCTATTTGCCATTTTACAGAAATTTCGTTTGCGGGAATCGGCATCCATGTATACAAATGGTTTTCAGGACTTTCACTCCGGACACACAGGCCAACTTAGTTCAACGGAGTCCATTCCCTTTCTTTTCCTCAAAACATAGAGTACATCCCATTTCTCCTCCCAAATATTATACATATACAATGTATATAATTCATAATCATATTCAATGATAATGGTTAAAGGATTAGTTTCAATTCGCCTAATCCACATGTAAGGTCTACAACAATCATGACTATCCTCCACCAATAGCCCAAAACAGTTATCTGTAAACAGATATACAATCTCTATAACAGATAAATTCTTAAATTTCCATAGGTGAATGATTAAGCAAATTCAACAACACCTTTCATGTACACAACCTCCCAATTTCACATTTTTCAGGCCAATTTCATAATTTATACAAAACAATAATTCAAGATATTTTAGGGCAAGCTCCCCATTTTCCAAATATTAACCTAATGGCCAAAATCATTTATTTGGACACAAAATAACCTTATATCTAAACCCTATAGTCATTTATATAACATTCACATAAAAACCCCTCTTTTCAAACTTAACTCAAACCCTAAGTTTGCTCAAAACACACCCAAATCTCATCATTTTCATATAATAACCCATAACCAGTTAAAACCCACATTAAGGTGTAGAGAGTCCCTATCTCAAGTTTAGAAGACCAATGGAGCAAGCACAAAACTCCAACGACGCCGAAAGCAAATTCCAATCGAATCAAAATGAAACTCTTAAGATGCTCTACTCTTTTTCCAAAGACACTATGGCGGAGAGTTCAACGGATCTAGTAGAAAATGTAGAGAAAGAGTGTATTTTAGAGAGAGAGAGTCTCACTTTAGGGTTTTTTGGAGAAAAGATCTGAAAAAGTGATGTAAAAAGTCATTTTCGCGATCTGATATACACACAGTCCGCTCAAGCGCAAGAGTTGACGCTTGAGCGTCAAACACAATAAGTTGTTCCGCTTGAGCGCAGAATACACATATCCAATACTTTTGCAGACAACAGACAAACCACTCGAGCGTAAGAAAGGCCGCTTGAGCATCTACTCACTCGAGTGTAGGAAAACGCTGCTCAAGCGTAGAAAACATCCCTCCAGTATTTTTGCAGACGTGCAAAGTACTGAGGGTTTGCAAATCCTGCTCGAGTGCAAAAAGGGCTGCTCGAGAGGAGGACCAAAATTTTGGGCAACACAAGGTTTGAAAACCAAGCAACCAACATGTTCCAAACACACTCAACACATCCAAATAACCAAATTTAAGGAGGAATAAAGAGGAAAGACAATGAACAACATTCAGAAACCATAAACCCGAGTCCGGACTACCACAAGTGTCGGGTAAAAATCGGAATCGCTATAACCTTCCCCCCTTAAATAATTTCGTCCCCGAAATTTCAAATCAAGCTAAAAAATCGTTATTAAACAATTCACAACAATATTAGTATAGCCAATTTCACGTCATGACCCACTTACCGATCATCTATTTCCAGCAACAAGTTAAACATTATCTCAATGCTGAATATACAATTCATACTTTCCCAAATCATGTGCAATGTTTAATCAAAATCCAAGTTCTTTTTCTAAAATTTATACGGCATATGCAATGCTCTCAAAAGTGATACAATCATACACAATATTTCATATTCTTAAAACATACACAATGTTTATATTGATCTCATGATTCCAAACTCCTAGAACATATACAATGTTCTCATAATTCAAAACATACACAACGTTATTACATTTCTTTAACATAATCAATATCTCAATACATGCTCAGGCATCAACAAACAAGTCCGGATATTTCTCTCGGACTTCCAATTCATGCTCCCAAGTTGCTTCCTCGACCTTGTGATGTTTCCATAATATTTTTACCAAAGAAATTGTCTTGCCTCACAAGACTTGGTCCCGGGTATCCAAGACTCTCATCGGTCTCTCCTCATACGAGACGTCCTCATCTACCTCTAAGTTGGTCTAATCCAACACATGTGATGGATCTGGCCCATACTTCCGGAGCATACTAATATGGAACACATCATGGATCCCGGAAAACTGTGGCGGCAATGCCAAACGGTAAGCTACCTCTCCGATTCGTTCAAGGATCTCAAAAGGCCTAATAAATCGAAGAGACAACTTCCCACTCTTTCCAAACCTCATCAAACCCCTTCTAGGTGATATTTTCAAGAACACGTGATCCCCTAACCCAAAAGACAAGGGCCTCCTCCTATGGTCAGCATAACTCTTTTGGCGATTTTGGGCCATAACCAACCTTTTACGGATAAGCGTAACTTTCTCCGTCATTTTCCGAACCAACTCCGAGCCCAACATAGATGCATCACCCACCTCGGTCTAACACACTAGAGATCTACACGGTCAACCATACAAGGCCTCAAACGGTGTTATGCCAATACTTGACTGGAAGCTATTGTTATAGGCAAACTCTACCAAGGGCAAGTGTCTCTCCCACGAACCCTTAAAATCGAGGACACAACCCCGAAGCATATCTTCAAAAATCTGAATGGTACGTTCTAACTGCCCGTCAGTCTGAGGATGATACATCGTACTCAAAGTCAATCAAGTGCCCAAGGCACCCTGTAAGCTCTGCCACAACCAAGCTGTAAAACGCGGATCTCTATCCGATACAATTCTTACTGGGACCCCATGCAACCTCATTATGTTCCGAATATATAAACTGGCAAGGAAATCTACTGAGTCACTCACACACATACGTATAAAGTGCGCTGACTTGGTTAACCGGTCAACTACCACCTAAATGGCATCATTGCCTTGTTGAGTTCTAGGGAGACCCACAACGAAACCCATCGTAACATGCTCCTATTTTCACTTGGCTATAAGCAAGGGTTGCAACAAACCCGCTGGCCTCTGATGTTCGGCCTTCATTTGTTGACAAGTGAGGCACCTCGATACAAACACCGTTGCATCCTTTTTCATACCCCTCCACCAAAATTGACGACTAAGGTCGTGATACATCTTTGTGTCCCTCGGATGCACCGCAAGGTGCGAATGGTGAAACTCTCGGAGTACTTTCTCTCGGTAAGACTTTGGTACGAACAAACGGTCACGGTATTTCACACTCTGGTTGGGATACACATTCAAGCCCTTCTTTACCTTCCCATTGGAGACCTTCTCCCGGAGAGAGTCGACCTCAAGGTCACCCCCCTGTGCTTCTATCACTCGATTCACAAGTGTAGGTTGTGCAACTATCGTGAATAAGGCTGCAGACTCAACAGATTCACCAAAATGTAAGTCAAACTCCCCAAGAGTACCTAACATCTCCTATTCCCGGATGGCAATACAAGTTATGTTGCTAATAGATTTCCTACTCAATGCATCGGCCACGACATTGGCCTTTCCCGGATGATAATGCAACACAAAATTATAGTCCTCTATGAACTCCATCTACCTCTTCTGCCTTAAATTCAAGTTTTTTTGTGTGAATAAATATTTCAGGCTCTTGTGATCAGAAAACACCTCGAACTTCTCACCATAAAGGTAATGCCTCCAAATCTTTAAGGTAAAGATCACTGCCGCTAACTCTAAGTCGTGAGTAGGGTAATTCTTTTCATGTGTTTTCAATTGCTGCAAGCCATAGGCTGCTACCTTTCCCTCTTGTATCAAAACACAACCCAAACCTTCCCGCGAGGCATCACAATATACCGAATAGCCCAAACCCTTCTCCGAAATAATCATGACTAGAACAATGGTAAGTCTAACCTTAAGCTCTTGGAATGATTCCTCGCATGTCTTACTCCACACAAACTTAACTCATTTCCTCGTTAATCTAGTCAAATGTGAAGCTGGTCTAGAAAAATCTTTCACAAATCGGCGGTAATACCCGGTTAATTCCAAGAAACTACGAATCTCAAAAGCATTCTTAGGTTGTTCCCAATCTTGAACTGCCTCTATCTTGGATGAGTCTACAGTCACCATTTCCCTAGATGCCACATGGCCTAAGAACTTAACATTTTTCAGCCAAAACTCACATTTCCCAAACTTAGCATACAACTTGTGAGCTCTAAATAACTCAAGTACTATCCGCAAATGTTGCTCGTGTTCCTCCTCAGAGGGTGAATAAATCAGGATGTCGTCCACAAAGACGGCTACAAAACGGTCTAGGAACTCACGGAAGATCCGATTCATCAAATCCATAAACACATCCGGTGCATTGGTTAGCCCAAAAGACATCACTAGAAACTTATAATGGCCATACCGCGTACGGAATATCCTCCTCCCTTACCCTCAATTGATGATAACCTGATTTTAGGTCTATCTTAGAGAAATAACAAGACCCCTTTAATTGATCAAACAGATCATCTATACGAGGCATTGGGTACTTGTTCTTAACAGTTACCCGATTCAACTTCTGATAATCAATACAAAGTCACAACACTCCATCTTTCTTTTTAGCAAAGAGAGTCGGTGCTCCACAAGACAAAGTACTAGGGCGGATAAAACCCTTATCCAATAATTCCTGGTGTTGAACCTTCAACTCACTCAACTCAGTAGGTGCAAAATGTTTGGTGCCACAAAAACCGGTGCCGTACCAAGCACTAGATCAATAGAGAACTCAATCTCCCGATGAGGTGATAAACTAGTAAGATCCTCAGGAAAGACATCGGGGTATTCGCAAATTACTCTTGGCAACTCAACCTGGGCTTCATCACACTCACCACTCAAGAAGCTAGCAAGAAGACAACTAAGTTCTCCCCGCCCACGCGGATCATACACCGATGATAAGACTTTACCAAGCCGGTCCCCCAAGAAATGAAAACAATCCCCATTCAAGGTACATACAGTAACTCTCTGACAGTAGCAATCTATGACAGCTCAATATGAAGACAACTAGTTCATACCCAATATAACATTGAAGTAAGACATATCAATCAATACAAATGAAAAGGGAAGTCGGCAATCGGCAATGTCTATATCACAACCCCAACACCCTTGCTTCAATACCATCTCACCCTCAATAGGTGACACCATACAAATAAGGGATGCTAACTGAGCCAACTTTAACCCCAAAATCGATGCAAATGTAGACGAAATAAATGAATGAGATGCACTCGTATCAATTAACACATTGGCAACTAAATTACAAAATAAGAAAGTACCTCTCACAACAGAAGGCGCTGGTACTAGATCTGGCACGGTAACATCATACACACGCCCTGTAGGCCTTTGATCTACCTGCTTACCCCTCAGAGCATAAGACTGATGTACTGACTAAGCCGAAGAGGCAACCTAATTGGCCCTCGAGGCCTGTGCTGATAGTGCAGGTTGGTGGCTTTGTGTCTGCCTCGAACCAGATACACCAGGTGTGCCACCTAACTGTGGGCAAAACCTCTTCATGTGCCCCGTCTACCCACACTGATAATAAGTGAACGGCTGACCCCTCCCCTGACTCTGGCTCTAAGAATGAGCCAAAGATTGTGCAGATCACTACCCTACCTCTCTCTACAGGCAAGCCAGAGACTTGTGGCCTAATTGACCACACTTGAAACAAGTGAAATCCCCCTGACCACCTCTCCCAGAACCCGAACTTGGTACTGGAAAGGTAAACCTTAACTGTGCTCCCAGGGACTGCTGGGGGTTAGGACCCTTCTGCCTCTTACTGTCCCATTGGGCATCCTAGCTTCTCCTAGAGTCCCTCATCATCTCCTTCTCCCACTATATCATAGTCTCCAGATGAGCCGCCGCCTCCACAAGGCGTCCGTAATCCCTAGTCATCGAACCGGCCACCTTAAACATTAGCTCGGTCCTCAACCTTTTCTTAAACTCCAAGCAACAGCGTTCCTTAATCGCCAAAGCTTGGGTACAACCTAGACAAACTGGTAAAAGTGGCTTCGAACTCTACCACAGGTGTGTTCAACCTAGACAAACTGGTAAAAGTGGCTTCGAACTCTACCACAGGTGTGTTCAACTGTATCAACTTAGAGAACTAATCTCTCAACTTCTGCCTAACTGTGGGAGGCAAAAACTTCTCTTGAAAGGCGTCGACAAAGGCCTTCCAAGTCCCTCCAATGCGCCTCTGCGCATACTTCCACCATTGACCCGCGTCTCCCTTCAACTGGAAGGACGCCAAGGTCACTCTCAAACCTCCATCTTCGATGTCGAGTATCTTAAACGTCTTCACCATCTGCTCTAGCCACTCATATACCTTCAGTGGCTCCTTACGATCACCCAAAAACTCGTCCGGATTTGACCAGAAGAACTCCCGCTTCAGAAAGGATGGCCTTGCCTCAGCTACTTGGGTCTGGACTTGATTTTCAGCCATGAGAATGTCCATGGATTCCCTCAATGCTCCCGTCATTTCGCGAGCTAAGGCGCCCATGGCCTGATGATCAACTGGTTCGGCCACGTTGGCCTGACCAACACCTTCCTCCTGTGCCGGAACATCATTCGGTACCAGCATCTTTTGCCGTCTAGGCCTACCACGCCTACCACTACGTCCACATCCTGACATCCTAATAAAGGTAACAAAAGGAATTAACACATTTCCAAATGTACCGAAACTAACTCACTCGCGTCCTAATACGATGGACAAAAATAATTCACTCCACGTAAGCACACATTCACATAAACACATATGAATTTCATTTTTGGATAATGACCGTCCCGCGGCGTTGCCAGAGTTCCAATTAAAAACAGCAATGATCAAGTGCTCTTCTAATAGGACTTCTAGGAACTCGTGGACTCAATCAATATCCTAGAAATTTAATCACATACCCATATAATCACATAAGCATGTTATCATATAAGTACATATTGTCCATACTTAAGTCTCTAATAAGCGAGACAAACCCATTGTGGTACTAATCACTTTTCACGTACCCAAAGTATTCAAACCCGGTACGCTCTGATACTAAGTTGTAACGCCCTCAAAATAATACGACAAATCTAACTCATAAGAGAAGTAATAACAGAACGATATGCTTTCATTCATCAGAGTTTGTAGCACAAAAGATAATACATGCAATATACATTCATAAATGTACATCCTGAATGTATAACATGTAATACCAATAAATGATTAACAAAATAAGTGTCCTACGGGCTTACATCTTTCCAAGTCATTTCTTGGTTACAATAAAAGATAGTCATAAGCTCTGTACATATAAAGCCCTCGGCTTGAATAAACATTTAAGTATAAAACAACAAAATAAAGAATCCAGCTCCTAGATCCTTCCAAGCTATGTCCTTGGAAGAAGCATGTCACCGATACTTCAAAATGGTTTCCCAAGTAGGGTGAGCCAAAACCCAGTAGAAACAATCTAACACGGTATGTGAGAATTAAATAGATATAAGTATGATGCACATTTCATTGTCCTACAACATAATCTTTATAACTTTCTTCAAACCATAGTGTGCCAAACTTACATTTCATTCCATTCATTTGGTTCAATAGATACATCCACTGTATTTAATCCATCCAATAGAGGATACACCTCATAGGTTTCCAACAAATTAAAATCATCACACAATACATTCACTTCTATTTGTCATTTTACGGAAATTTCGTCCGCGGGAATCGGCACCCATGTATACAAATGGTTTTCAGGACTTTCACCTTGGACACACAGGTCAACGTAGTTCAACGGAGTCCATCCCCTTTTCTTTTTCTCAAAACATAGAGTACATCCTATTTCTCCTCCCAAATATCATACATATACAATGTATATCATTCATAATCATATTCAATGATAATGATTAAAGGATTAGTTTCAATTCGCCTAATCCGCAAGCAAGGTCTACAACAATCATGACTATCCTCTACTAATAGTCCAAAACAGTTATCTCTAAACAGATATACTATCTCTATAACAGATAAATTCTTAAATTTCCATAGGTGAGTGATTGAGCAAATTCAACAACACCTTTCATGTACACAACCTCCCAATTTCACATTTTTCACATCAATTTCATAATTTATACAAAACAATTATTTAAGATATTTTAGAGCAGGCTCCCCATTTTCCAAATATTAATTCAAGGGCCAAAATTACCTACCTTGGAAATCCCATAGCCATTTATATAACACTTACATAGAAACCCCTCTTTTCAAACTTAACTCAAACCCTAAGTTTGCTTAAAACACCCCCAAATCTCACTATTTTCATATAATAACCCATAACCAAGTTAAAACTCACATTAAGGTGCAGAGAGTCCCTACCTCAAGTTTAGAACACCAATGGAGCAAGTACGAAACTCCAACAACGCCGAAAGCAAATTCCAATAAGATTAAAATAAAGCTCTCAAGATACTCTACTCTTTTTCCAAAGACACTAGGGGGAAGAGATAAACGGATCTAGTAGAAAATGTAGAGAAAGAGAGTGTATTTTAGAGAGAGAGAGTCTCACTTTAGGGTTTTTGGGAGAAAAGATCTGAAAAAGTGATGTAAAAAGTCATTTTCGCGATCTGATATACGCACAGTCCGCTTGAGCGCAAGAGTTGACGCTCGAGCGTCAGACACAATAAGTTATTCCGCTCGAGCGCAAGAAAAGCTGCTCGAGCATGGAAAATATCCATCCAGTACTTTTACAGACGTGCAAAATACTAAGGGTTTGCAAATCCCGCTCAAGCGCAAAAAGGGCCGCTCGAGCGGAGGATCAAAATTTTGGGCAACACAAGGTTTGAAAACCAAACAACCAACATGTTCCAAACACACTCAACACATCCAAATAACCAAATTTAAGGAGGAATAAAGAGGAAAGACAATGAACAACATTGAGAAACCATGAACCCGAGTTCGGACTATCATAAGTGTCGGGTAAAAATCGGAATCGCTATACGATATCTTCATTCTGTCTAAATAATTACAATGACAGAGAGGATTAGTGTAATTTCCCAAACGTCAAAGGTGATATGTATTAAATCCAAACCTCAGGAGGTGTAAGTGTAATTTACCTTTAAAAATAACAAAAATAAAAATAATGTTTAGTTTTTAATTTTTAAAATCAGTTTTTTGAGCTGTTAATTCTTATTTTATATTTTTAATATTTTTTAAAAAAATTTAATTAATTTTTTTTTAATTTTTAGATTCACTTAATCTGTATACTTAAAAAGTAAAAATTTTGTACAAAAATCTTTAAAAAATTCAATGAGTACAATAAAATAAAAAATGTATTGAATTTTCGTATTTTTTTATTTGATAAATTTTTTAGATTTTTTTTACAAATATTATCTTTTTTAAACATATTTAGATTAGGTGTATGTAAAAAATTAAAAAATTTTTTTATGTAAAATACTAAAAAAAATCACTAAAAATAAATAATTTAATTTAATTTTCTGAAACCAAATACGGTGAACACTTTTTTGCCTTTGTTTGGTATGTCAAATTTTTTGATTTTTTTGCACTATTTTAGCCACAAAAAGATAAAATAAGTTAAAAAATTAATAACATAATATGTTACATCCAAACCATACTCATTTCATTTTTTTTTTCTCAAAAAAATAAAAAAAATAAAAAAATCTATCTTAAACAAGATTTTTCAACCCCAAATTAAAATAACTAAAAAATTCAAAATTCAAAAAACTAATCCACATCCTAAACCAACCCTTTATAGGCTTTTGTTCACAGCTAGCTTTACTCGGCCTTAAAAAAATTTTAAAAACTTGCCTTGGGAAATACTTTTTGAAAAATAGTTGAGAGCATTAAAAATGGTACTCTAATAGCACTAATAATAATGCAGTAATGGACCTCGCCCATTACTTATGCTTTATTTTTTTGTTATTGACATTTTCAATATATTAATATTATTAGTGTTTTTTTTTAATAGTATGAATTATTATCGGTACTTTAATACTTTTTTTGCTTTTTTTTTTTGGTTGTCAAAAAGTCACTTTTTTGGGTGACAAATCCAAAAAAGCTCGGCTTTCTATAGAAATGAATTTTGTTTTATTTTATTTGTCAAAACGTATTCAATTATTTTTACTCATTTTCACACTTATCACTCTTAATAATAAGGGATTTTTTTAACAAACTTCCTTACGGTACTTGTTAAGAATGTATTAAATCATCTCGATATTTATCTTTCTAGAAATTAAAATATCTTTTTCTCCAATTAAGATGAAAAAAAAGCTACAAATTTGTCTTTCTAGAAATTAAAATATCTTTTTCTCTAATTCTCTCTATTTCAACATTACATACTGTTCAAATGTAGTTTATTTATTTTTTAAATATTTTTCTCTTATAAAACTAAATGCATTTATTTTTAAATAAAATTTCATTTTTCTTTTTTAAATTTTAAATGTCCTCTATTTTTAATCATAATTAAATTATATGGTGTAAATAAAATGAATCTAAAAATAAAAAATAAAGAAAAGTGAATTTAAAAATAAAAAAGGAAAATGAATCTAAAATTTTTAAAAAAATAAAAGAAAATGAATCTTAAAAAAATAAAGGGCATATAATTTTTCATATTTGTTATAAAAATAAAGGACATTTAAAAATTAAAAAGAAAAAAACCTCAAAATTTAATTTAAAAATAAATGAATTTAGTTTTAGAAAAAATTAGTGAAACATCCCTCTTCAACTTTGTGTAGCAGGGGAGGTCGAAAATATTTTTTTATTAGCTAATGTCACTCTATAAAATTTCTCTATGATCATAACAGAGAAATTTTAAAATTTCTCTGTGAAAATTAAAATTTTTCTATGTCGATATCAAAATTTCTTTGAGTCGAGCACAAATTTTTTAAGTCGAATTTTCTCTATAAAAATGTTTAGGGACCCCAACTACTATGAAAATATTGTACATTTTTTATTTTATAAAATCTTAATATCAAGAACCTTAAAAAAAATTCCCCTTAGTTTTATGATAAAATAAACTCTATTTGAAAATTTTATAATGTTGAAATAGAGAGAATTAGAAAAAATGGCACTTCAGTACCTAGTAAAATACATTTATAGATTTTCTTATCTTCTGTAATAATAGAGGTGATTGAGATGATTTAATATATCCTTAACCAATTCCTTAAGGATACTTGTTAATAAAATCCTTAAAAAAATAATGTAGCAGTTCATTTGTTAATGCTTATGTTAATAATTGCCATTATTAAATATGTTGGCCATGGACAATATATAGTTTATAGCTGTATGAGTAGTTATGGGGGACGATGCCGGTTTTAATGCTGATTCTGCCTCTGATTCTGCCCCTTTTAACAACATATTTCATAGTTATAATTTCTTGTAATTTTTTTTTAACAGTAGTGTTATATATATCAATTAATATACATATTAGTATATTAATTAATATTATAATGTTATTATTAATCATATTTATTATATAAGTTGTAAATATTTAAAATCATATAAATAATGTCACATTATCAATTAATATATTAATATGTACATTAATTAATACATATGTATTTTTTTTTTTTCATCGAAACCCACCAAGATACGAATCATATCTCATTACTATACAAATATTTATTTATTAGCGTCCAATAAACGATTTCAAATACATAACAAATTTTTGTTTTTTAATTTTGTTTTGTTTCCCGGTGGAAGTACAAATACACATGCCAATACTGATTAATAACCAATAAAAAAAGTACATACATAGTAATAAGCAAGCTGTCATGTGAGCCTTTGAAGTAAACTGAAAGATAATCTTAATAATGGCAATTGATCGAAATATTCGTGAGGGTGTTTATAACGCGAGAATATCGATTATTCAAAAGTTAGAAAATGGAAATCTTCTAGTTCATATATATAAATTATTCCAAACCTGCTGTCAAGTATTTACATACAAATAAGTGACATTTGGGAATAGGTATAATATTTGAATTTGTTTCATACAACAACAGTCACCATAGTTTACTAAAAGTTGTGTCTATTGATGTTTGAATTCAAACCATTAACTAACTAACTAACAGATAGTTTCAATATTCTTGCGAGAAAGTTCTTTACAATTCAAGAGAGAGAAGATTGAGTGAAGTGAGACACACCAAATTATGGTGTGGTCACTCTTTATTCCATCAGTGGTATCAAAGCAAGGTTATACATTATCGCAGATGTCGAATTTTAGTCCGGAAGAACAAAAATTTTCCGAACTCTTTTTACCAAAAATTCATAAAATCATTGATCGTCAATCTTCGGCATTGGTTAATTCGGTTTGTTTATTTAATCATCACCAACATATTGTATTTCCAGAAAACTATCCGAAGAAAATAACTGTTGGTGGTGCTATTGTTCCAAACCTTGTTGAAAGTGAGTCCGAATTACACCGTTGGAACCAATTTTATAAAATATTTTTCGGTTCAAATTGCGTCTCCAAATTGACACCATCTTGTTCTTCACAAAATTTTGATCATAACGGAGAAATTCGTTGTGAAAAATGGAGAAAATTTGATCCACAAGATCCAACTTACAGTGTGTGGTCTCCTACCCCCACCGGAGAAAACAACCGGAGCAAAAGAGCCGTTATTTATTCTAACTCAAAAGATCAATCAGTTGGGCTCAAACTAAAAGGGCCAAAAATTAGGAAAACAGCAAGGAAGTTTGTTCCGTTGGGCCTAAAAATTTAAAAGAAATTTTTTGGGCCAATCCAGCCATCACCCCAAGTTAGCCAGGTGGAGCCCAGTAGCCCAAAGCCTCAAGAACCGCCCAGCCCAGCGACTCAGCCCAACGCTGCAGCCCAGCGCGCGTCCAGATCCACGCGTCGACCTAGCGCCGCGCGCACCGCGCCCAGACCCGCGTTCGTTTGCTCCGCACCGCGTGCTAACCCACGCATTGACTAGCGGTTCAAGCCGGTTCAGCCAAAACATTGAACTAGCAGATTGGTTCAAGGGCTTTTTCGGCTCGTTCTCGCTCATTTCAAGGCCGTTTTCAGTCATTGAAAAGCCCAAATTTTCAGAATTTTTCTAAGAATTTTTCTATGGGTACTTGCTCTACATTTTCAAAAGAAAAAATTCAAGGAGAAGGCTATCCAAGGGTGTTACCAAGAAAAACATCCAAAGAAACATTGTTAAAAAGGCACCATTGTGTTCCTTGGGCTCGCAACTATTATTACAATACTCATAAGCAAAGTATTGGGTTTACTAGCCCATTGGGTTTTTATCATTCTTCTTACCCAAGGCAACAGTACCGTTCAATTCCTTTACATCATTTTCATCACAGGGGCTGATTCAACAACTACAAGGCTTTTCCTTATTGTTGTTGTTTTTAATTTTGCTTATTTTTATTTTTAGTTTAGTATTGTAATATTCACATTTGAATTTTCATAGTAACACATTTTGTTTTTAATATGGCTATTAAAAATACAATGGATTCTTCGAGAATTGAGATACTTAATGGAAATAATTTCCGAGCATGGAAATGCTACATTTCTTATCTTCTTACACATGAGAAAACATTGCATACTTTATCCACTTCTAAACCAGATGATGATTCTAATTGGTTCCAAAATAAATGGATAGAAGATGATGCAATGACAAAGGCAACTATGTTACATAATATGAAAGATAACATTATTCCGCTCTTTGAAGAACATGAAACTGCTAGACAACTAATGGAAGCATTAGAAAGTAAGTATGGAGTTCGATCGGATACTCAAATTCAATTGCTCTTGAACAAATATAATAACACTCGTATGAGTGATAATGATAGTGTTAGTGATCATGTTAATCAAATGGATTTAATTGCTAAAGAATTATCCAACACCGATCACTCTTTGTCGGACAAGATGCAAGTAACAACCATACTTAATAGTCTTCCATTGTCTTGGGATCATGTTATCACATCCCTAACTCATAACGGACGAGAGATTTCAATGCTAACATGGCTTGTACTCTTAGTTTTGGAAGAAGAAAGAATGAAGCGCATACGTAAAGAATGATTGTTTTCTAACTTGTTGATGGCACAATCTTCACCACAACCACAGAATAATACCCACACTCCATTCAACAAGAAAAAGACGACTTTTTTCAAGAAAAAATGGAAGAAGGGATTTCTGAAAGGATGGAAGAAACCACGAGAATGGCAAAAACAACAACATCACAAGCATCAAATTGGCCCATGTTACAAGTGCGGTCAAAAAGGTCATATCAAAGCCAATTGTCCTCAGAAGAAGCAAAAAAAGGAGCATAACCCTGTTGTTATGACAGTTTCTGAAGCAATGGTGCTTGAACCTTCATCAAATTCATGGTGGATTGATTCTGCTGCAACTAGGCACATTGTGCAAAATAAAGACATGTTCGTGGAGTTTACTGAAAAGAAGGTTGGTGAACACAAAATCTACATGGGCAACAACTCCTATAGTGATGTTTTGGGCATCGGTAATTGTCAATTCTCTATTAATGGAACTTCTATTGTGCTTCATGATGTGCTTTATGTACCCAACATTCGACGAAATTTAATTTCAGTTCCGGTGTTAACTCAAAAAGGTTTTGAGATTACTTTTAGGTTTAGCACAGTATTGATTAAGAAAGGAAGTGTATTAGTGAAAGGTATAAGAGTGAATGATATGTACTATCTTCCTATTGATAATAAATTATGTATTTCTGATTATATGCATGTTTCTATTAGTAATAGTTCTTATTTGTGGCATTTAAGGTTAGGTCACATTAATAAAAATAAAATGTCTCGAATGTTTAAAAGTGGCTTATTGCCTAAAGTATGTTCCGATGATTTTGATATATGTGAACCATGTATCAAAGGCAAAATGACTAGCAAGCCATTTTTCAAACATTGGAAATCATCGGAATTACTCGAAATAATTCATTCGGACATTTGTGAGCCTTTAAGAACTAAAACTCATCGAGGCATGGAATACTTTATTACTTTCACTGATGATTATTCAAGATATAGACATATCTACCTTCTTAAACACAAATAAGAAGCAATTGAAAAGTTTAAGGAATATAAATTAGAGGTAGAAAAGCAACTTGGTCGGTCCATTAAACACTTGAATAATGATAAAGGTGGCGAATATGAAGCTATGGATTCTTTTTGCAAGGACAATGGCATAAAACATTTGTTTACAATGCCATACACACCACAACAAAATGGAGTCGCAGAAAGACGAAATTGTACTCTCATGAAAATGACACGGTCTATGATGGCTCATGCTGATCTTCCTATTCATTTTTGGGGGGAAGCTTTGTCCACCATTGCATATATATTAAATAGAGTCCAAACAAAAGCCAAACCTCTAACTCCTTACGAATGCTGGTATAGAACTAAACCTAATGTTCAAAATCTCAAAGTTTGGAGATGTAAGGCACATGTACTTATTCCCAAACCTTTAAGGGATAAATTGGGAAGCAAAACTTGGGAATGCAAGTTTATTGGTTATGTCGAAAATGGGAGTGGTTATCGTTTTTACCATCCCAAACGTGGATTAATAGAAAGCAGAGATACTATTTTTCTTGAATCCACTGATCTTGTTATTCCTATTGAACAAATTGAATTGCTCTCTGAAGTATCTCAGGATTCTTATCTTCCTTCTTTATCACACAGTCCATATATTCTCCCTGCATCATCTAAAAGTGGGAGCAAACGCAAATTACATGACGTTGTTTTACCTGCTTCGAATCCTGAGATACGCGGGAGTAAGAGAGCAAGACGTCCATCTACGTTTTTGAAAGATCATTATGTTTTTCAAGTTGAAGAACTTAATAACTTAGTGGATGATCCTACTACTTATAATGAAGCAATAAGTAGCAGTGATGCTACTTAATGGCTTGACGCAATGAATGAAGAACTTGACTCGATCAAGAAAAATGATGTTTGGGAATTAACTGATCTCCCAAATGGAAGAAAAGCCATTGGTTGCAAATGGGTTCTTAGAAAGAAATTCAAAGTAGATGGAAGTTTGGAGAAATACAAGGCCAGGTTAGTAGCCAAGGGTTTCACTCAACAACCTGGAATAGATTTTGTAGATACATATTCTCCTGTTGCAAAATTTGCCTCAATAAGGATTCTAATGGTTGTAATAGCCAGGATGGATTTGGAATTGCATTAATTAGATACTAAAACTGCTTTTCTCAATGGAGAATTAAAAGAGGAAATTTATATGATTCAACCTGATGGTTTCCAGAACCAAGGCAACGAGTATAAAGTCTACAAGTTGAAGAAATCTCTATATGGACTTAAACAATCTTCAAGACAATGGTACTTGAAATTCCACCAAGCCATTTTAGAAATGGGCTATGTTGTAAGTCCATTAGATCACTGTGTTTATATCTAGAAAAATGATGACAAGTTAACAATATTATTTTTATACGTGGATGACATATTGTTAGCAGAAAATTGTCCAGATATGATTATAAAAACCAAAACTTTCTTGGCATCTAGATTTGAAATGAAAGACATGGGTCTTGCAACCTATGTTCTAGGAATTAGAATTTCAAGAGATAGAAATTCAAAATTATTATATCTAGATCAAGAGAAATATCTTGACAAGGTGCTCAAAAGATTTAATATGGATAACTGTAATTCTTTAAGTACGCCTGTTTGTAAGGGACAAAGTCTTAGTAAAAGTATAAGTTCTCAAACTAAGTCTGACGTTGAGGAAATGAGAAATGTCCTGTATGCTCAGGCAGTAAGCAGCCTAATGTATCCTATGACAAGCACTAGACCTGGCATCTGTCATGTAGTTGGATTGGTAAGTCGGTTTCAATCCAATCCAGGTAAGAAACATTGGCAAGCAGTCAAAAAAATATTCAGATATTTAAAAGGCACTAAAAATTTGAAGTTATGTTTTGGTTTGTGTGATTTAGACATAAAAGGATACACTGACGCAGATTTTGCAGGAGATGTAGATGATAGAAAATCTACTAGTGGTCATATGTTCTTGTTTGGTGGAGCAGTAGTTTCTTGGTTAAGTAAAAAACAGAGTTGTGTTGCAAAGTATACTATGGAAGTTGAATACATAGCTTGCAGCACAGCCGTTAGTAATGCAGTCTGGATAAAACGATTTGTTGACAGTTTACAATTAGGTATACCTGTCAGACTGGTCAATATGTTTTGTGACAATCAGTCCGCCATCTCATTAATAAAAAGTGGAGCAAATGGCTCCAAGGGAAAACATATTGATGTAAGTTACCACTATATTCAGGACATAGTAGATAGAGGTAAAAGTAAAGTCAGCTATATACCCTCAAAAGAGATGGTGGCTGACCTTATAAACAAAGGGTTGTCTCTGGGAAAATTCAGAGAACGTGTAGCTAATATGGGATTGAAAAATGTCTAACTAGGTGGTTTAGCTACTTATATAAGAGTATAATCAGATGACTCTGGGGATGCCTAGATAACCGATGTTTTGCGACTCTATCTTGCATGGAAACATGTGTTTGGTCAGGTAACAGGATAGAGGAACTGACAATGTAGGATATCATAATTAGCATGAGATGTAAAGTCCATTATATGCAACGTGCTACTAGATGATATTGTCTGCTTGATCAGCAAAAAGTCATTGATAAGGTGTGTTAAGGAAAACCTTCAAGAATGGGTCTTAAAGGAAGTACTTAACAATAATTTCAGTGCAGGTCGATACATGAAAAATGTATGCGGCTGAAGTCTTCAATGGTGATTGGGTATGGACTATGAACCTAGCACTGAAAATTGATGCCGTTCATTTGAAATATAGTGAATTGAAATCATCTGGAGTATGTTGTCAGTGGGAGAACACATTCGTACGGGTGCGGTCAGATTGGTGGCAAAAATGTGTGCACGTATGGCCAAGTCACAATCAGACGTCGATCTATGAGGTAATTTCATAGATGAAAGTTGGCATGAGGCAAAATTTTGGTACCGAGGTTAAAAATGCTCAACTCAGGTTTACCATCTTATTATGGTGTGTTCAAGTGGGAGATGATGAAATAAAGAATGACGACACCATAATTTGGTGTGTCTCACTTCACTCAATCTTCTCTCTCTTGAATTGTAAAGAACCTTCCCGCAAGAATATTGAAACTATCTGTTAGTTAGTTAATGATTTGAATTCAAACATCAATAGACACAACTTTTAGTGAACCATGGTGACTGTTGTTGTATGAAACAAATTCAAATATTATACCTATTTCCAAAGGTCACTTATTTGTATATAAATACTTGACAGCAGGTTTGGAATGATTTATATATATGAACTAGAAGATTTCCATTTTCTAACTTTCGGATAATCGATATTCTCGCATGATAAACACTCTCACGGGTATTTCGATCAATTGCCATTGTTAAGATTATCTTTCATAAACATCTTTTTGTCTCAAGGTTTGCTAGCCACTCCCACTACACTACAAAATAATGTTTAAAAATTTGGGATTTTCTTAAATAATAATAATGTAAGTGGTGTTTTGGAAAGTTGGTAAAAAATTAATTTTTTGATTTTTTAGCTTTTTTGATGGCTTTTTTGGCAAAAAGCTGGATTATTTTGAATAAAAAATTTGACTTTATTGGCTAAAAAACCTAAAAAGCCAAAAAGTTGACTTTTTACCAATCTTTCCAAAGTGCCCTAAATTACACTTTTCTTAAATTTTTTTAAAAAATATAATAAATATTATAATACATTCACTCCTCTTGAGATTTTAATTCATATAACACTTATCCTTTCTTTCCTCAATAATTTATTAGTTATATTGATGAAAATATTTTTGACGTTGTCTTTTTGTATTTGTGTATCATTTGCATTGATTTCAATACATTTAATTTTATTAAAAAGTATAATTATATTACAATTGTGAAACTTACAGTATTTTTTTCAAATTAAAAAAAAAATTAATGTTATTTACTTATAAAAATAATAAATATTAATAAACTGTCACATTTATCTAAGTTTCATTTTCATTATAAATAAATATTGGCAGCAACGTGAAAGACGGACCACTGAGACTGTTTCACGTCATTGTATATTATGCAAGATACTATCTAAAGGACCACTCTCTCTATATTATTATTAACAACAATGATTCATCCCCCTTTTCCCTCCACCCCTTTGACCCTCTCTCTCTCTCATTGGTTACTTTTTCTTTTTTTTTTTCTTTTTTTTCCTACTCCTCCAATCACCCCCCGCCACGTGGCAAAGGGGGGTGAGGGGGTGACTCCCAAAAGGGGGTCCCAAGCATTATTCTATTATTAATTGTAATAATATATATATATATATATAATTATTATATATTAATCAAGATACTATCTAAAGGACCACTCTCTCTATATTATTAATTGTAATAATATATATATATATAATTATTATATATTAATGGTAGTTGGAGTTACGTACATAATGTAGGAGGATCCTAAATAAATAAATTTAAAATTTATTGGCTAGATCAAGAATTTTAACGTAGCCAGGTGTCCTTATACTAACACGTGGTCACATGTGATATTTTATTAGTCTTATTTTTTTTCAAAAAATAATTATATGTATTATTGGTTGTGTTTGGTGTAGTTCTTAAAACAGATTATAAATTATAATTTAACAGATTATAAATTATGACTTTAATCAGAAACTGTTAATCTATTTAGTATAGCTGTTGAATTATAGATTTAAGTTGCTGAGTAATATTTGTTAAATAAGCTGTGAAGTAACTTTTTCAATTAACTTTTATTTTTTATTATTCATTATTTGTCTACATTTTTCATAAAAAATAATAATAATATTTTATAGTCCATTGAGATCTTTTTCTATTTTTAAAAAAATAAAAAATAAAAAAATCTAAGAGTATAACCGTGAATTAACATGTCCACAACAGAAACTGATAATTAGAAGTAAGGGATGAGCAGTTTCTCAAAAAATTAAAAAATGTACTTATTTAGAACATCCTAAACAACTAAACAATTCAAAATAACTTTTTAAAAGTCATAAATCATAAGTTGGCTCAAAATCACTTCACTAAACACCCCCATTGTCCGTCTAATATTATGGATGCATTGCCACCTAATGATTTAGGTTACTTCTAGCCAAATAAGAATCCCGATATCACTATTTATCATAGCAATTTTAGCTTAAAGCTTAAAGCTAAAATCCTGACATCATCTTATTTATCATAGTTTAAAGCTTCGTTTGGAAAGTGGATTGGCTTTTTGAGTATTTAACTTTTTGACTATTTTAGGCTGGGGCTAAAAAATCTGATTTGGGAAGAGCTTTTGATTTTTTTGGCTTTTTTTGACTTTTTTGTTAGAGAAAGAATGTAATAATTATGAGTTGGATGTGATATTTTGTTTTACAGAACCGATTGGGAGCTTGAATCTGAGCTCCCCCGAATGCCCCGAATTCCTTCTTTTTTTTTTTCAACAGAAGAAGGAAGAAGACGGAGGAGGAAGGAGGAGGAGGAGGAGGAGGAGGAGGAGGAGGAGGGGGAGGGAAGGACTGGAGGGGGCCCTAAAAATGGAGGAAGAAGACGGAGGAAGAAGACGAGCAGAGGCGGAGGCAACAAGCAGAGGCGGCGATCGGCGACGGAGGCGGAGGCAGAGGCGCGGCGATCGGCGATCGGCAATCTGCTTCCCCTCTCTCTCTTTCTCTCCCTCTCCCTCTCTTTCTCTCTTTCTCTTTCTCTCCCTCTCCTCTTCCTCACTGCGTCTGAAATGGAGGAAGAAAAAAAAAAAAAAAAAAGAATTTGTGAAACGACGTCGTTTCACAAATTAGGGGCATTCGGGGCCAAAAATTTCGAGGCACAAAATATTTTTCTTATTGGGCTAAAAAATCTATTTTGTTTTTTGTGGTTAAAATAACTAAAAAAGTTTGAAAACCAACTTTCCAAATGGAGCTTAGTTTTCTCTTATTTAAATTTATGTAAGTATTTTTTTTTTCCCCTTACATATGGTTGCGACACAATTCTTTTCACTTGAGAAGGAAAAATATATGTGAAGATTGTCACACGCCCAATTAGAGTGATCGTAACTGTTGAAACACACAGTGATCATTAATCTAATTGGTTACTAGTTTTTTCTAGATTTGAAAAAAAATGTTCATTGCAAACCCGATAAAAGATTGGATCAATCTAATACAGCGGTATCATAAGATCTCAAAAAGATATAAACAATTTTCATAAAAAGAAGGATCCAAACCTCCATAGAGGAGGAAAAAAGACTTTCACAAAGGAGTGAAACAAACTTCACACAAGAAGGATTAGTGTATGACCAAACTAAAAATTAAGAAAATCAAACAAAAAAAATTAGATCCAAATTGCCACCGAACTCATTCAAAACTCAATTGCTTTGCAACATTCAACTTGAAATCTGAAAACCCCATCACCGCTGGTCAAGATGAAATATTGAGGTTGAGGTGGTTACTTAGCGTAAAACAACGCATTATCTAGCATCAGCTTTCAGACAATGAGAAGATTTTAAGCTAAATCTTAAAATTTTGGATTCAAAGGTGAAGAAGATAAAGAGGGGTAATAGTCGGATTGGTGAGGTAAATATCATATCTAAGTTAAGAGGAGGATTGAGGAGAGGGAGATCGGAGAGGTGGGAGAACCACCGCCGTCTTCCTCTCCTTTTGTAGAAAAATCTAAAGAAAAAAGTAAGAGGAATTTAGAATTTAGGGAAAAACACATATATATTGAGTAAATGTTAGAACTAATTTGTTACAGGTTGACCTCATAAACAATCATATAGTTACAATATTAATGTTGTCAATCTTTCTCCTCTATCTCCCCAACGACACCGTTCCTAGATCTCTCTTCTATCTCTAATAGAAGTGAAGTCGATCTATATTTTTAATGTTTACAACATACATACAAGCAAATAATGTATGAATCATTATTAAAATAATGTTCATGCAAATATGAGAACTCAATCGGGTTTGGGAGAGCTTGGGTTGAAAATGAACAGCACGATTGGATTTGCGGCATAATGGGAAAGTATTTTTCTTTTTCTTTTTTTTTAATAATGGGAAAGTGTAATTATGATCATCTTGATTGAGTTATACATCTATTAAAAAAAATTATATATCTTTTATTATTGTTTGGTCATACAAACCTTCAGTTTTAATTAAAAAGTTATTATAAATTATCATATCATTCTTTCTATTTTTTTACATATTTTTTTTTATAAAAAATTAAAAAATTATTAAAACAACATATTTCCAAACAATTCTTGGGTTCTTTTCTTATTTTGAGAAATCTATACTGCACTTTTTCATTCTGTCCTTTAACTTTTTATCTCATTACAGATCAATGTTGACTGCGTTACTAAAACTTTAAGTTCATATGGATTGTTTTCAAAATCACACTTTTAGAATTCAATAGTAAAAAGTATAAATTGTAAAACTAAAATGAGTTTACTACCAAACATAAGAGTTTTAGAAACTAATTTTTTTTGAGCTAAATTATTAATAAATTATAATAGTTAGATTTAATTTTCATTAAATCCTATTGAAAATAAGTCCTAGTAAAATCATCTCTAAAAATAATTCTTTATGATATTTTTTACATATCTAGTTAAAATTAACAATTAGTGACTTTTTTGTGACGATTTTTTTAAACTGTCACTAAAGCTTATAATTAATGACATTTTTGTGATAATTTTTAAACTGTCGCTGAAAATTAAAAATTAGTTACTTTTTTTAATAATATTTGATGAAAAATGCCATTAACCTAAAAGTAAATTTTTGGCTAAAAAAAATATTTATGGATTAATTTCTGCTACAACAGAGATAGTCGTTAAAAGGTCATCATGAAAAAAGAAAAAAGGACTTTTAGCTATAAAATTTTGAAAATGTCGTTAATAAATAAAAATAATAATTTGATCCCAACAATATTTATTTTTTGAGGCAAATTTTGGTCCTAAAATGATTTGTAATTCATCACTAAATGTTCAATTTCGTTACTAAAATAAAAAATAATGATTCTTTTGACAATAAAAATATTTTATTCCAAAAAAGTAATTTTGTCTCTAATTTTTTTTAAACCTTAATTTGTATTAGAGGTTGTAAGTTCAGTTTATTAGGCCTACTATAGGTCTCACTTTAATAATTTTATCCATATATTTTTGTAAGACTTTTTGTATATATTACTAATAAAAATGCCATATTGATTTGATAATCATAATCATATTGTCAAATACTCTCTTTATTTTATGCACACTTTTTTTTTATAAAAAATAAAAAAAATTATTAAAAAATTTAATTCTCAAATGAGTCCTAAATCATATTTGTTTTTTCAAAAATTTCAAACAGCCAGTATACATATTTTTTGGTAAGCAACAGCCCGTATAATTTTAAAACTATATGATTCATTTTTAAAAAAAATAAAAATAAAAAACAAAACAAAACAAAAATGTACATATAATTAGAGTTGTGCACAATACCGCCAAAATCGTCAAAACAGCACCAAACTGAACCGCACTAAACCACTTATTTTTTCAATTCTAGCAAGCGAGTTGGGTGGGTGGGGGTTCTAGGACTGGTGGGTTGGTGCGGGTGGCGGTTTGAAAAGGCCAACTCGCCGATTTAACCAACCTGGTCTGCCACTTAGTTCGTTTTTTTTCCCCCCCTACTACTGTATGCATATATATATATATATATCCAAGTTACATTCCAACTATTAGATTACATCTACCATACCAAATGTACATATACTCACACACACACAATCAATTCTCAATTAAACATAATTCACAATCCAACATATCGTCTCACTCATCGACCGCTTTGTCCCCCCTGTTGCTTCTCCTTCCTACCTTGCCAATTAGCATTGCCCTAGCCTTGCTATCACCGCCATTAGCCTTTCTGTCGTTGCTCTCCAATCGCCACCGCTGCTCTCTGTTTGCTGTTAGCCTTTGGTATGTGACTCATTTCTCTTTCTTTCTTTTTGCTCTTTGTCTCTCTCTCTTTCCTCAATGTCTATATCTTTCCAGTAATAATAAGGTCCTATTACGAAGAAAAAATCAGTTAGCCCATTTTTTATTATTTTAAAGAGCAAAATAAAAACACAATTAAAACAAATAGCAGAAATCAGACATTCCTTGTATCAGACATTTTCAAATATTTTAATTTTGATTTTTTTTTCTTGAGTGCATAATATTGCTAAAAATTAATTTGAAATATTACATGCTTTCTCAGTTTGAAATATTTGAATATTTGTACTTATCACCATTGTATAATTTTATTTTTATTTTTTCAATTTGTAATAGATAATGGACAAGGGAAATACAAGTGATGATTGCTTTGATGGTGAAGCCCTCATGAACCAGTCCAAGTCCCAACTACAAAATCAATTACTATTGCTAGTTCTACCACTACCACAATGCCTGTCAAAAATTCTGGTAAAACTCGTCCATGCCCTACTATTAATTTAGATGAAAAGAAATCTTAGATTTGGGAACACTTCACCTTACTTGTTGATTATGAACCTGAAAAACCTAGGGTGCTTATAATTATTGTGGTAAGGATTATGGTGCTCGTGAAAAATAAGATAGGACTGGTAATATGTGGAACCACCTTAGGCATCAATATATGAAGTCTCATATTAAGGAAGTGGACAAGAAAAAAAAAAAAACTCTCTCTCTATTTTGTTAAAAAATGAGGAAAGGAGAAGGAATATGATGGTCGAAATATTAGATCTCTCAAAGCAGTAGGATATGATGAAAAAGTTTGTAGGAAAGCACGGACAAAGATGATTATAATTGATGAATTACCTTTTAGGAATGTGGAAAAGGAAGGGCTTAGAAATTTGTGTCTAATTATGCAACCTAAGTTTATTGTTCCTTATTGCATTCCTGTTGCTCGTGATTGTCTGGAATTATTTGTTTGATGAAAAGTAAAAATTGAAGAAAGTTCTAAGGAAGCAACGAATGTACCTAACCACTGACACTTGGATATCAATTCAAAATCTAAATTATATCTATGTCACCGGCCATTAGATTGATAATGATTGAAATTTGTATAAACGAATTCTTAGTTTTTGTATAATTCCTAATCATAAAGGTGAGACAATTGACAAACAATTAAACAAATGCTTGCAAAACAAGGGGGATTGATAAGATTTTCGCTATTACAATTGATAATGCAAGCTCCAATGATGGTATTATCGCATTTTGGAAGAGAAGAATCAAAGATTGGCGTTTCATTATCATGGCAAATGAGTTTATGCATATGAGATGTTATGCACACATTGTGAATTCAACTGTTTGTGATGGTTTAAAAGAACAAAATCACATCATTGCCAATATTCGTGTGAAATACGTTAAGTCATCTCCAACTAGGTTACAAACTTTTAAAAATTGTGTGAAGTATGAAAAGATTACTTGTAAAAGTTTGCTATGCCTTGATGTTCCAACAATCACCACAACATATAAGAGTTTTAGAGACCAAATGTTTTGATTTCTAAAAGTGAATTTTTTTTTACAAAAGACATTTAGAGATCAATTTCCATCGTCATGAGGATAGTCATCAAAAGGTCGTCCTGAAAAGTAAAAAATAAGGCTTTTAACCACAAAATTTTAAAAATGTCACTAATAAATAGACTTTTAGGGACAAAATAATTTTGGTCTCAAAATGATTTATTTTTTGAAACAAAAAATTTGGTCAAAAAAAGATAATAATTCATCACTAATGTCTAATTTTTGTTGTCAATGTCTAATTTTTGTTGTAAAAAATATAATAATGACACTTTTCGTAATAAAATTATTTGGTCCTTAAAAAATAATCTTGTTCCTAAATTTGGTCTCTAAACCCTTAATTTTTTGTAGTCAAGGTGGAATTCCATCTATTTGATGTTGAAGGTAGTCGGAAAATTTCAAAAAGCTTTTGAGTGTTCAGAAGAGGATAACCCACGATTCAAGTTATTTTTCATGGAGAATGACGATGAAAATGAGAATGATGGTGAAAAAGGGAAAGGGAAAGTAAAAGATTCATTTCATATCTTAAAGAAAAATATTGAGAGGTAGCTAGAGTCTTCGTGAAATTTTTAAGACTTTTTTATAATGTGATTTTGCAACTTTTTTGATTGAGTCAGGTAACTTTTTTGATTTGTATTTATTTTAAATTAATTATTTAATATTGATTTTAGAATTTATGTAATTTTGAATAACATTAAAAATATTCTTTATTTTTAATTTTTTTTTGCATCATCTACTATACAAGAAGTAACTATTGTTGATGATTAATTTGTCTCCAAGTTAGTTTAGTTTTGAAATTCTTAAGATTAGACTTAATTCTTATTCTTGAATATTATTTTGTTGTATTAGTTTTTTTTATATTATTATTATAATGATTTTGATGATAGTTTTTTATTATTTATTTATGTTTTCTTTACTTACGTTTACAGATTAATGAAGTTTTGGAATTTGATTAAAGCAATTGCAAATGATTGAAGTTATTGTCGAGTTTGATGATTAGATCAACTTTTAAACTTTTGGATTGTTTGTGGACTGTGATAATTAGATTAACTTTTAAAAACTATTTTGGATGTTGGATGATACTATTTTTTTTAGTATTTATTTCCTTATTAAATTATTATTGTATAATTTATTTGGATTGTTGAATTTTTAATTTACTAGTTCATCAATGTTTAATGTTGGATTAGATGAATGAATATCTATTTTAATTTTGACTATTTTAGTTAATTTATTAATTAGATTTTTTTATTTTTTGATTCAAATTTCATAATTTAAATAATATTTTTTTATAAACGGTCAATCTATCCGAACTAACAAGTTCAAAATCGTCATTATTTATTAATCGAGTCACCAATTTTTAATAAAAAAAATGATAATATCTAATAATATTTTTATCAATCCACCCCCCATTATACGATTTCTATTTTACTATTAATTCACACCCCCACACACTCTTACGTATGATTTTTCTGTTAATATTCAGATAAACTAATAAAATAATTAAGTAAAAATATCAACATAAAAATTATGCTCGGCCCACATTCCTCCACGACACTGTTTCCAATTTTCAATGCATCATTATCATCGCTCTTAGCTTTGTGATGATGGGTCACAACGATATACAATAGGAAATAGACGCAAAAAGCTAGACGCACGTAGGCCTCTTGGGATTAAAAAATGCTTAGTGACCTTAAAAATTCTATCAAAAGTTTTATCAAATGTCTTACATGAGTGTGGGACCCACATAGGACCCATATTGTGTGAGTCCCACACCCATGTGAGACATTTGATAAAACTTTTGGTAGAATATTTAGGGTCTCTAACATTACTCTTTGGGATTGTAAAACAAAAAACGACAGGATATTAATTTATTTAAATTGCATTATTTTTTTAATATATATATATATAGGAAAATGCCTCCGACCTCCAGCTGGGGGCGCTGGGGTCGTGCGTGTCAAGCACCAATTGACAAAAAAAAAACAAATTTTTTTTTTTGTTTTCAGCGAATCGGGAGTCGCCATGTCACTGGGGTCGACCCCCACTGGGTGTATAAAGCAAAGTCCATATATATATATTGTAATAAATTAAAAATCAATTTATAAATTATACTCAAAATAACTCATAATTAGTACTCACAAATCTACCTAAAAAAAAAGAGGAAACATTATTTTGACTTTCAAAATATCACTCAAAAATCAATTTAATCTCTATTTTTTTAATAATATTAATTTTACATTTAAATTATTTGATTTTAGATTAATTTTGCACCGCCGTTAACTAATGTTTATAATCAAACAGAAGTTGCTGATGTGCAATTGGAATTTCATTTGAAATTTTATTTTACCTCTCAATTATCTCTAAAATATCAGTTTGATATTTTGGGGATAGTATGGAAATAGAATGAAATTTTAAATAAAGTTTGGATACACATTAGCAACTACTGTTTGATTTTATAGTCGGCAATTAACGGTGGGATAAAATTAATGAAAAATCGAATAGTTTAGGAAAAAAATTGATAGTATTAAAAAAAAAATACAAATGCTAACAAGTGTCCCATATATACTGTTTAATGTTGGAAAGTGTGCATAAAATATTTTGAAAATATGTGAAAACATTAAAAAGTATATTAATTTTAACAAAAGTGAATTAAATTTAGTAAAAAGTGTACTATATTCTTCAAATTTTTTGTCTTGTGCCCTAGGAGCACTTGTTAGCAAGACTCTTAAAAAAATATGGATTGAATTGATTTGATTTTTGAGTGATAATTTGAGGAACAAAATGATATTTTCTCAATAATAAATTGTGTGGTCTATATTTACGCTTGTACATTCCATTTGTTTGCCAGACTAAGTTAGATGAAATTATTAGTACAATAAAATTGAATAAGGGATTACTAGTATATTGATATTAGATTGGAGATGAACAATAAAATATATTTATTTATGCACTAGTGTGTTGGTATTAGTTAGTCAAAATTAAATCTATAAAATTATGTAAAATTCCTCATTATGTAAGATGGAACTTTATTTATTTGAATAAATTATAAATACAGCCCTTATGATTTTTGTGGAGAAGTGGTTTGGAAATACTTCAGGATCTAGATAGACGTCCTTAATCCTTTGATTGCTACTTGAAAAATGGATGAACACTCCGGTCGAAGGTGCCAAAATTAGGACTCCGACGGACAAGTTAGTATTCTCTTGAGTTTTCTTCTATTTCAAGTTATTCTATCTATTCTCACATACCTCTTTTTAGTTGATATTCCTCTATTTATATTACCTTCTGGGCCCAGGGATACGGCCCACTCTTAATCTCGCGCATGATTGCTTACTCGGCCTTCCAGTTGTGTACTGGTTCCTATTCGGCTCCTTACATGGCCGATTTGTATATTTGGCTTTAAGAGCCTTTGGACAGAGCTAAATTGTCTTTGGCCTAATGTATTCGAATTTCTTGGCCTTCCTTAGTATATTATATTTGGCCCCCACAATTGCCCCCCAAACATCCGACTAATGCCAATTAGTTGGCATGTTTGGTTTTATATATGGAAAGTCAAAAATACGGTGCTTGCACTCTTTCCAATACTGAAGCGTCAGAATGACCACGGTTTAGATATCATTATAATTTTCAGCCCTTCGTACGTGTTGTTCATTTAATACGATATGAAACTGCACTGTCCCTTCGAATATTTTTTGAATATGCAAGGCTCTTTGGTTGCCTCTCAACATCTCACTTTCATTTCACAACTTCTGCAACTTCCATTTGCTCCCCATGGTCCTTCTCTCTCTACCCTGTAAGTTCTTCTCTTCTTTGCAGCTCTTCCTCATTCCAACTCCCATTTTCTTGTTTGTTTTTAGTTTAACGTATTTTCTATTCTGATTGGGATGGCAAAACATTCGAAAGCTCTTCTTTCTGCGGACCGTGTTTCTGCTTTTTAACGCCACTTTTCCATTCTAGATGACGTCCATCTGTCACTTGTGGCAGATAGCGTAGTTGACATAGAGAGAACTGATGTGAGTACGATCATCTTTCCCCTCTCGTTAATCGCTGAGGGCGGAGTCCATTTCCCCCTTCACCCGTTTTTTAAGGTCGTCATTCACTACTGGGGTCTACTCCCTTTACAACCTAACGTAAACTTTTACCGAATCATAATGGAATAGTAGAATTAAATCACCAACTTAGGATTAATCTAGGAATCCCTACTATTCGGCATTGTTATGCCTTGGCGAAATCTTCTGGTCGGCAGAGATGCTACTTTCTCAAGGCCAAGGACATTGACCACCATTTGGTGACTATGCTTGCCAGCTCTGGTAAGCGTGTTGATGACGTCATGGTCGTTGTCCGAGGTAACTGGGAATTCGGTGAAGGCGAAGATCACCTAGATCCTGTGCCTAGACAAAAAGGTGAACCAGGTGGCTATACAGTCCCATTTCTTTACGCATTTCTTATATGTTCATTCGGCTTAGATTTCATGTACTAATCATTTCACTTGTGCATGTAACGATTTAAAGGAAGTACTTGTTTCGGCCGACGATGCTGTGTTTCAGCAAGTCAAAACCGCGCTAAAATTCGTTGGCCGTCCCAACCTCCAAAAACAAGGGCGGGCCGCCTATATACTATTGTGATACGAACCAACATACGCTACTTTTTTGGCTACGGATCACATTCCGATTCCGAGGGGAGAACAGCAGCTCACGGCACTCATTTTCCCAAACTACAAGAGCCTTAGGGAAATTGGTCATGAAGGTTCGGATTTGGAGCCAGGTGGTGAAGTCGGCGATCAAGTTGTTTAGTAACCAAACCAGGCTGACTTGGAGGAAATCGACGCGGCTTTCAATTTGGCTTTTGAGGAAGTCGGCATCAACCCCCCATCCACTTCAGGCCGAGCTGACACATTGTTGGAAGACGATATTTTCACTAATTTAGGAGACCTTCCTGGCACACATACTGAAAACATGGCCGGGGAATCGCTTGCACAAATGGCCAGAAGAAAAAAATGTCGACAAGATGGCAGCTCGAAGAAGGACCGAAGCCGCCAGATTTGAGCCCTCACCACCTCCTGTTCAGACTGAATCTTCTCCACTGGCTCTGGTTGAGGCTGAATTTTCTCCACTTGCTCCTGTTGAGGAAACAGAGCAAGTTGTTGTGGCCGAGTCGGTCATTGAACAATCGGACGACCTGGTGCCCCAATAGAGGGGGGAAAAACGCCCCGTTGAGATTGAAGTTGATTTTTTTGAAAACTTAGTCGATAAACGGCCACGCATAGAACAATCGCAGGATTTGATGGCGCCGTTTATCATCCAACCTAGAATAAAGAACGCACCGGTTTCGGCTGATGCGTCAGCTTTGAAGGACCCTGCCGTGGCCCTAAGTGTGGCCTCATCGATTTCCTTGCCAATAGATAGGGCTACGTTCCGTGCAGAGCCGGACGTGGTGTCGATAGCACTAGCTGCTCAGTCGGCGATATTGGTACATAATTGACGTTTTTTATTTCGCTTCTTTTTATGCCGATTAAATTACGCATGTTTTGTTTCAAGCGGCAGGCAGAATCGCAGAAATCGACCGCCGTCACTATGACGCTGTCGAGCAAATCGGCTTACTTAAGCCGAGATTAAAACCGAAAAGGGCAAGACTAAAGAGGCATTAGCCGAATTGGCAGTGGCATCTCTTAGGGCTGACTCTGAAGCTAGGAAGGCGGAGGAAGAGCGAACGAGGGCCAATGCTGAGGAAGAGAAGGCTAAGCACTCCGATCTTCTCAAGGTAGCCGCCGAGGATAGAGTGAACGCCAGTGACGAAGCGCTTAAGTTGGCCAAGGAGGCGATTGCGAAGCTCGAGGCCGATTTGGAAGAATCAAAGAAGGTGAAAGAAATTGTCGACTCTGAGGTTTCCAAAGCGTTCAATGCCCGCGAGAACGCGACCTTGGAAAAATATGTGGAAGAAGTACCCAAATTTGAAAATCAGGGATTCAAACACGGCTGGCTTAAAGCCCTGGCAGCCGCTAATGTGGCATTAAAGCTGTAATAACCCGACCATCGTACATGTTTTCTGATATATTTTCAGTCCTTGTTTTGCGCTTTTAAATGTTTACTGTAAAATTTCATGAGAAATTAAGGTTAAGTAAGTGAAATCCATGTTTAAGGATGTCTATCTATTTAACAAGCAAAGTATCTATTACATCTAGAATGGTTAAATCAGAAATTGGAAGCCTTAACTGCTTAATTATCCGAAATTGATTATATATTTGTGATCAGCATAATTTTTAAGTAATATTAAGCATGTTTACGAAATTTCAATTTCGGAATGATTAAACGATTGGATTTTGTCTTATTCACCTATTAGATATATCCAGAAATTGGAAGCCTTAACGGCTTAATTATCCGAAATTGATTATATATTTGTGATCAGCATAATTTTTAAGTAAATATTAAGCATGTTTACGAAATTTCAATTTCGGAATGATTAAACGATCGGATTTTGTCCTATTCACCTATTAGATATATCTTATATCTCATGTCTTCATGTTCTTTAAAAACACTTGACTTGGGAGAGGAATTTTCGTGGCTATCTCCTGGAGAGGAAAAACAAAAGAAGAAAAGAAGGAAAAAGGGGGAAAGTTCAACAAGGAAGGGAATTGGGGATTAAATTAGGAGGATCTTTGAAATTTTTAAAGCTCAAGGTATGTTAAATTTATTTTACATGAGAATTCTCCTTTCAATTGTGGAGAAGGGTTGTTAGTTTCATATGTATGTTATTAGGGTTGTAATGGAGAATTGTGTGTGATTCATGTTTGATTATAAAAGTTGTGCTCATCAATGAGTTGTTTTAGGATCTAATTTAAGTGTTGTGTAGGATTTCTACTTCAATCTTTAGTTCCATGCCAAACCCATGAAAGCATGCTTATGTGTTGTGTTATGTCTATGAACATAAGGAACTTGAATTAAAGGATGGAATTTGAAAGAATGGTGACTTGATCAAGCTTCTAATCATGTTTATTTATGATAATTTCATCATGTTTATTTTGTGGTGTTCAAATGATAATTTCATCATGTTTATTTTGTGGTGTTCATCATGTTTAAGCTTCTAATCATGTTTGCTTTGTGGTGTCCATCTTATGATTCATGTTATAGTGAAGTTGGGTTAATGTATGCCATTAATTGAACCTTGTTTTGTATGTAAAATGAGTGGGTGTTGTTGAAATTTTGTGTTGAAAACGGATCCGGTATTTTTAGAATATTTTCTGATGATCTTAAGATGGTTATAAATTCATGCAAAGTGTAAAGACTCAGGAAATGATTTAAGGAAGAAAAGGAAACTAATGTGCAAGTTTTGAATGTGTGCAGGACACACTCCGGGAGGAAGTAACACGTCATCTCAACACTATGAGTAGTAGTACGCTTTACTACAGATAACGAATGCCCTTAGCATTCTGTTGTTGCATGATAATTATGCACCTGTACTTATAATTCAGAGAATGTAAATGTATGATGATAAGAATGTGAACTCTTTACCTATTCTCATGATTTCAAGGGCTTTCATGCCAACATGATTCAAGGGCTTTAATGCCAATACAATTCAAGGGCCTTGTGCCACCATGTTCCAAGGGCCTTGTGCCACCATGTTTCAAGGGCTTATAGCCACCATGTTTCAAGGGCTTCATGCCATATGTTCAAGGGCTTGTAGCCACCATGTTTACGTTGCAAGATTGGGCCTAAGGCCGTCATGTACTTAGTATAGAATCAGACTAACTATGTGAACTCTGCATCTTAATATGCATTAATATGTATTATGTTTCAAGTTAAGCATCGTTTTTTTTATGTATTACTATTCACTGAGTCTGGCTCACTCTCTATTATGTCTGTTTCTATAGGTCACCAATTAGGTGGTCAGTCCTAGCCACGACGCCCGCTTTCTTTTGTCAACCTTCGTGTGTCCAGGCACTATACAAGGCCCATTTATTTTGTTAAGCTGTTAAGATGTTGGCTTGCTTTTTGAGTGTCCATCTAAGGTTGATGTACATAACTTTCATGTTTTGTATATGCCTAATCATAGGGCTGGGACTGTAAATGTGTATGTATATAACCGGTGCTCCGGGATATAGTTTGGGACTTTATCTATCCACTATGATGCATGTGATGTATGAGATCCTGGCATGTTTAAGTAGCTCAATGGAGTTTTTTTTTGGTGTCATTATTTTCATATTTCGTGCTTCCGATAAGGCCCCGTATGTTATGTTACCAGGTTACACGTCCGTTTCTGAATAGGTCATGCCCAAACTTTTAGGGGCGGGTTTGGGTCATGACAAGTGGTATCAGAGCACGAGTTGCTATCTCACACATGGATCCATTGAGCTTTAGGGTGTCTAGAAACGCTTTAGGCATCTTGCATGAAAGATCGATGGCAACGTTAAGTGTACTCTGATAAGGCTAACAATTTTGAATTATGTCTATTGTATATAAATGATTGTTGTATAGGCAATGGAGAGAACAAGGGCAGAGGAGCAGGAAGATGCTACTGCTGCACAGTTGGACAGGATGGAGAGAATGATTATGGAAATGGCGGAGACCTTACGGCAACAGTAGCAACAGCCGCAACAACCACAAGAACAACTGCCACCGCCACCGGTACTTCCACCGGTAGTACCAGAGTTCCATGCTGAAGACCGAACTATTGCCCTCACTAAGGAGTTTAAAAAGATGAAACCACCATCTTTCAAAGGAGGAATAGAACCGATGAAAGCTGAGGCCTGGGTGTTGGGCATAGAGAAATTATTTGAAGTTTTCCCTTGCACCGAAGCTCAAAAGGTACAACTGGCTGCCTTCACTTTGGAGGACGAAGCACGGAGATGGTGGATGCTTACGAGGACTATACACCAAGGATTGACGTGGGACAGATTCTTGGCATTGTTTTATGATAAGTATTTTCCTCAAAGCATGCGGGATAAAAAGGTGACTGAATTCGAAACTCTCAGACAAGGGAATAAGACTGTTGCTGAATATGAGGCCCAATTTGCAGAGCTAGCCCGGTTTGCACCGCACATGGTGGACACGGATTATAAGAAGGCACGGAAATTTGAAGGGGGATTACGGGGAGCAATTCTGGATCGAGTCAATATGTTGAAGTTGCCTACCTATGTAGACGTGCTGGAGAGGGCGGTTATAGCTGAAGGAAACCTTGCTGCTCAGAATCGGATTTCCGAGTGGAAAGGAAAGTGGCAAAATAATCAATGGTCAAAGGGAGCGACTACTCCACCAAACAAGAAACAAAATTCAGGGACTTCAAATACTTATGCCCCTAGTCAGGGTACGATCCCTGTTTGTTCAGAATGTGGAAAGAAGCATCATGGGACGTGCCAATGGAAATCTGGAGCCTGTTATCAATGTGGCAAAATGGGTCATTTGATAAAGGATTGCCCTCAGAGGAATCAACGTAATGACAATAGGGCTGCTATCAGTTCAGCGGGGTCTGCACCTGCTGCCAACACCAAGTCAATTGCCAAACCTACGAATGATAAGGACACGGCGAGACAAGGCAGGGTGTTTGCATTGGTTCCGGGAGATGTACAACATGCGGCAACGGTTGTATCAGGTATATTTATTGTTCACGGTCACTCTGCTCATGTATTGTTTGATTCCGGCTCTACCCATTCCTTTGTGTCAAAATTATTTGCACAAAACTTAGATAAAACTGAAGAAAAACTGTCTTATATGTTGTGTGTGTCTTCACCTTTGGGAGACTCTATGCTTTGTACTTCTGTCTATTTTGGTTGTGAACTCGAGCTTGGGGATATCCGGGTATATGCCAATCTGTTACCCCTTGACATGACCTATTTTGATATTATTCTGGGAATGGACTGGTTGGGTGAATATGGTGCAACTATAGATTGTCTAACTAAACAAATCAATTTTCACCCTCCGGGACAATTAAAGTCTACCTTACAAGGACATGGCGTAACTTCTCCACCTTATTTGATCTCGACAGCGAAGGCTTGTAAATTAATTCAGAAAGGGTGTCAGGGGTATTTATGCAGTGTTTTAGAGGGGCAAATGGTGAATGGAAATATCGACATGATCCCAATTGTTTGTGAATTTCCGGATGTTTTTCCAGAAGAGTTACCAGGGCACTTGATAGACCGGGAAATTGAGTTTACAATTGAAGTCGCACCGGGAACTCAACCCATTTCTAAGACTCCGTATAGGATGTCACCAGCTGAAATGAAAGAATTGAAGGTTCAATTGCAAGACTTACTTGATAAAGGGTTCATCCGTCCGAGTGTATCTCCGTGGGGTGCACCAGTTCTGTTTGTAAAGAAGAAGGATGGAACACTTCGGCTTTGTATCGATTACAGGGAACTTAATAAAGTCACAATCAAAAATAAGTATCCATTGCCAAGAATCGATGATCTATTTGATCAGCTTCAAGGGGCACAAGTCTTTTCTAAGATTGATCTACGGTCTGGATACCATCAATTAAAGGTCAAGGCTGATGATGTTGAGAAGACAGCTTTTCGAACCCGGTACGGTCATTATGAATTTTTGGTTATGCCCTTCGGAGTCACTAACGCACCAGCGGCTTTTATGGATTTGATGAACCGCGTTTTCAAGCCCTATTTGGATGAATTTGTGGTGGTCTTTATTGACGATATTCTCATCTATTCGAAGAATGCAGAAGCTCACGAGAATCATCTTCGCTTGATCCTTCAAACCCTTCGGGAAAAGAAACTGTATGCAAAGCTGAAGAAATGTGAATTCTGGCTACTAGAGGTGGCATTTCTGGGGCATGTTATCACAAAGGAAGGAGTTTCTGTAGATCCACACAAGATTGAGGCAATTGTGAGTTGGCCAACTCCCACTAATGTGACTGAAGTGCGTAGTTTTATGGGGTTAGCTGGCTATTACAGGAGATTTGTTCAAGATTTTTCCAAAATTGCCGTGCCACTTACCCAACTGACTCGAAAGGGCGTTGCATTTGAATGGTCAGAAGAGCGGGAATCTGCCTTTCAAGAATTGAAGACAAAGTTGACAACAGCACCAGTTTTGGCCTTACCATCCGGTACAGAAGGATTTGTAATCTACAGTGATGCTTCGCACAAAGGGCTTGGTTGTGTACTGATGCAAAATAGAAGAGTCATCGCTTATGCTTCTCGGCAGCTGAAACCCCACGAGAAGAATTATCCCACGCACGATCTGGAACTAGCTGCAGTAGTCTTTGCTTTAAAGATATGGAGACATTATTTGTATGGCACTACCTGCGAAGTATATACTGACCACAAAAGTCTCAAGTACCTTTTTACTCAAAAAGAGTTGAATATGCGGCAGCTACGGTGGTTGGAACTTCTTAAAGATTATGATTTGCAAATTCATTACCATCCTGGTAAAGCTAACACAGTTGCAGATGCGCTCAGTCGGAAAAGTATGGGAACTTTGGCAAATTTGGTTACAGGGCAAAAGGAATTAGCAATTGAATTGGATAGGATGGAATTAGACTTTATGCTACATGGACAAGAAGCTTTAATAGCAGCAGTGATGGCCCAACCAACCTTACTTGAAGAAATTAAATTGCATCAGATAGAAGATGAAGCTCTAAGGAAGATATATGATGAGTTAGGAACTAAGCCGAAATCGGGATTCAGTTTAGTAGATGCGGTGCTCAAATTTCAAAACCGAATATGTGTCCCCAATGTGTTGAACCTCAAGCAAAAATTGATGAAAGACGCACATACCTCAAGGTTTTCAATGCATCCAGGGAGTACCAAAATGTACCGAGATTTGAAGCAAAATTTTTGGTGGCCAAGTATGAAGAAAGAGATCGCAGAGTTTGTCTCTAAGTGTTTGCAATGCCAGCAAGTAAAAGCGGAGCATCAAAGACCTGCCGGTTTGTTGCAACCTCTTCCCATCCCGGAATGGAAATGGGAACATTTAACCATGGATTTTGTTGTGGGGTTACCACGGACCCCTCGGGGTATGAATTCAATATGGGTCATTGTAGACCGCTTAACTAAGTCCGCTCACTTCCTACCAGTAAAGACTCAATATAATGCAGATAAATTGGCAGTAATTTATGTGAATGAAATTGTGAGGCTTCATGGTGTTCCGGTCTCAATTGTGTCAGACAGGGATCCTAAGTTTGTTTCCAGATTCTGGCAGAGTCTACAAGAAGCAATGGGTACAGAATTAAAGTTCAGCACAGCTTTCCACCCTCAGACTGACGGTCAATCTGAGAGAACGATCCAAACTCTCGAAGATATGCTCCGAATGTGTGTACTGGATTTTCAAGAAAGTTGGGAAACTCATCTACCGTTGATAGAATTCACATACAATAATAGTTACCATTCGAGTATTGGAATGGCACCCTATGAAGCTTTGTATGGACGACCATGTCGTTCTCCCGTGTGTTGGGCTGAAGTTGGAGATAAATCCTTATTAGGGCCTGAAATTGTTCAGTTGACCACTGAAAAGGTTAAAACTATTCGGGAAAGACTGAAGACTGCTCAAAGTAGGCAGAAGAGCTATGCGGATAACCGACGAAGGAATTTGGAATTTGAAGTTGATAGTCATGTTTTTGTGAAAGTCACCCCGATGAAAGGACATCCGAGATTCGGGAAAAGGGGCAAGTTAACACCCCGATATGTAGGTCCATTCCAAATTTTGGAGAAAGTAGGTCCGGTAGCTTACCGGGTTGCCCTTCCGCCAAATATGAGTCAAGTACATAACGTGTTCCATGTCTCTATGCTTCGAGGATACCTTCCGGATCCATCACATGTCATTGATTACCACCAAATTGAGTTGGATGACAAGCTAATTTATGAGGAAAAACCAATCCGCATTTTGGACCGACAAGTAAAACGCTTACGAAACCGAGCAATTCCAATGGTAAAAGTGGAATGGCAAGAACATTACGGAACCGACGCAACGTGGGAAAGAGATGAGGAAATGCAACACCAGTACCCACATTTTTTTCTGCCCTAAGGTACAACAAGTTTGGAGGACCAAACATATTTAAGGGGGGGAGAGTGTAATAACCCGACCCTCGTACATGTTTTCTGATATATTTTCAGTCCTTGTTTTGCGCTTTTAAATGTTTACTGTAAAATTTCATGAGAAATTAAGGTTAAGTAAGTGAAATCCATGTTTAAGGATGTCTATCTATTTAACAAGCAAAGTATCTATTACATCTAGAATGGTTAAATCAGAAATTGGAAGCCTTAACGGCTTAATTATCCGAAATTGATTATATATTTGTGATCAGCATAATTTTTAAGTAATATTAAGCATGTTTACGAAATTTCAATTTCGGAATGATTAAACAATTGGATTTTGTCTTATTCACCTATTAGATATATCCAGAAATTGGAAGCCTTAACGGCTTAATTATCCGAAATTGATTATATATTTGTGATCAGCATAATTTTTAAGTAAATATTAAGCATGTTTACGAAATTTCAATTTCGGAATGATTAAACGATCGGATTTTGTCCTATTCACCTATTAGATATATCTTATATCTCATGTCTTCATGTTCTTTAAAAACACTTGACTTGGGAGAGGAATTTTCGTGGCTATCTCCTGGAGAGGAAAAACAAAAGAAGAAAAGAAGGAAAAAGGGGGAAAGTTCAACAAGGAAGGGAATTGGGGATTAAATTAGGAGGATCTTTGAAATTTTTAAAGCTCAAGGTATGTTAAATTTATTTTACATGAGAATTCTCCTTTCAATTGTGGAGAAGGGTTGTTAGTTTCATATGTATGTTATTAGGGTTGTAATGGAGAATTGTGTGTGATTCATGTTTGATTATAAAAGTTGTGCTCATCAATGAGTTGTTTTAGGATCTAATTTAAGTGTTGTGTAGGATTTCTACTTCAATCTTTAGTTCCATGCCAAACCCATGAAAGCATGCTTATGTGTTGTGTTATGTCTATGAACATAAGGAACTTGAATTAAAGGATGGAATTTGAAAGAATGGTGACTTGATCAAGCTTCTAATCATGTTTATTTATGATAATTTCATCATGTTTATTTTGTGGTGTTCAAATGATAATTTCATCATGTTTATTTTGTGGTGTTCATCATGTTTAAGCTTCTAATCATGTTTGCTTTGTGGTGTCCATCTTATGATTCATGTTATAGTGAAGTTGGGTTAATGTATGCCATTAATTGAACCTTGTTTTGTATGTAAAATGAGTGGGTGTTGTTGAAATTTTGTGTTGAAAACGGATCCGGTATTTTTAGAATATTTTCTGATGATCTTAAGATGGTTATAAATTCATGCAAAGTGTAAAGACTCAGGAAATGATTTAAGGAAGAAAAGGAAACTAATGTGCAAGTTTTGAATGTGTGCAGGACACACTCCGGGAGGAAGTAACACGTCATCTCAACACTATGAGTAGTAGTACGCTTTACTACAGATAACGAATGCCCTTAGCATTCTGTTGTTGCATGATAATTATGCACCTGTACTTATAATTCAGAGAATGTAAATGTATGATGATAAGAATGTGAACTCTTTACCTATTCTCATGATTTCAAGGGCTTTCATGCCAACATGATTCAAGGGCTTTAATGCCAATACAATTCAAGGGCCTTGTATCACCATGTTCCAAGGGCCTTGTGCCACCATGTTTCAAGGGCTTATAGCCACCATGTTTCAAGGGCTTCATGCCACATGTTCAAGGGCTTATAGCCACCATGTTTACGTTGCAAGATTGGGCCTAAGGCCGTCATGTACTTAGTACAGAATCAGACTAACTATGTGAACTCTGCATCTTAATATGCATTGATATGTATTATGTTTCAAGTTAAGCATCGTTTTTTTATGTATTACTATTCACTGAGCCTGGCTCACTCTCTATTATGTCTGTTTCTATAGGTCACCAATCAGGTGGTCAGTCTTAGCCACGACGCCCGCTTTCTTTTGTCAACCTTCGTGTGTCCAGGCACTATACAAGGCCCATTTATTTTGTTAAGCTGTTAAGATGTTGGCTTGCTTTTTGAGTGTCCATCTAAGGTTGATGTACATAACTTTCATGTTTTGTATACGCCCAATCATAGGGCTGGGACTGTAAATGTGTATGTATATAACCGGTGCTCCGGGATATAGTTTGGGACTTTATCTATCCACTATGATGCATGTGATATATGAGATCCTGGCATGTAGAAGTAGCTCAATGGAGTTTTTTTTTTTGTGTCATTATTTTCATATTTCGTGCTTCCGATAAGGCCCCGTATGTTATGTTACCAGGTTACACGTCCGTTTCTGAATAGGTCATGCCCAAACTTTTAGGGGCGGGTTTGGGTCATGACAAAAGCAACCAATTTCATACAAGCAGCTAGAGGTTGAGCTGGTAGAGTCTGATCCTGAAGAATAAGTAGTGTTAATATAATTTTTCTTTTTGTTTGGTATTTTCTTGTATGTAGTTTTTTTTGTAGATTTTTGCTTATTTTGTTTAGAAGTTATTTGTAAGGCAGTTTTCATGTATAAAATGATGATTGTTTGTACTCAATTTAATATAAATCGCCTTTTTGTCTCTTTTCTGTGTGTGCTAATTAACAGCTAAATAAGACAGTGTAACACCATTTGGCGATAAATAATTAGAATTAAAGGCCAAAATAATGCAAGACAATGTATCCTAATTTGGCTATAATATAGTGTGCTGGATTAAATATACGGCCCGATAATAATCTCGTATGCCAAGTTCAATTGTACATTTGCCCAGTTGGACAAGTTGAAGCCAAATAACATAAATCACTTGCAACATAACCTTTTGCTGAATAAAATATTTGGCTCAAAGCTAAACGTCTAGCCAAATGGGGAAATATATTATCATTCAGCTATAATGTCAGATGCCGAATATAGTGATGTATTTTTCCTTGCCCCATTTGGGCATGGCGTTCCAAATGCCGAATAGAACATATGGCGTGTGCCAATTTGGATGTCATTCCAACGCCGAATAACATGTGTCACTTGCAATGTGTAACCTTATCCTTTGAATAAAATATTCGGCTCAAAGCTAAATGTCTGACCAAATTGGGTAATGTATTATCATTTGGCTATGTCATCAGGTGCCGAATATAGTGATGTATTTGCCCTTGCCCCATTTGGGCATGTCGTTCCAAATGCCAAATAAATCATATGGCTTGCGCCAATTTGGACATCTTTCAAACCCTACTACAGACGCGGGGTTAGCTGCGGGGTGCATCGGAAATGCTGCATCCGTAATTAATGAACGAGGTATCTAGTATTTAAGAAGTTCCAAGCGTTGTGGAACAAATCTGGCACAGATGACGATAATCGACAGTCAATAATCGATAATTTGAGGAAGAGCAGAAACTTGAGTTGGGCCATAGATGTCTCAGAGACTGTTCTTTAACAGTAAAGGAGAAGCAAGAAGTTTGGCTGAATTGGTCGTTGAAATGCATCGCGTTGCTGGAGGCGAAGCTTAAAGAACAGAGGATGTAACAGCAGAGGGGAGAGAGAGACGTCAGTCGCCCAGACGTCGGAGCAAGTCCCCCAGAAGAGGTGATGCAGTAAAGTCACCCAGGGATGGGGTGCAGCAACGAGGGGGATTAAAGAGTCATACCGCTGGTCATAGCGCTACGCGGAGTGAGCCGAGCAGACATCCGCGCCCGTTGAGCTTTTCGGTCTTTATTGGGAACAAGCCAATGACTGAAGTGGACTCAATAGTCCGTAATCCCAACGCAGCGATGGAGTTCGCGCGGCAAATGTTTTCGCCAAAGGTGCAGTAGTCGCTTATCAGCTGTGGTGATTACGAAATTTTCAGGGAGGGTATACATGGGTCGATCCAAGGACTTTACAGCGTGTATGAAATTGGTATGTACCTGCATGAGGTGAAAAGACAGCTTGAACAAAAGGAGGGGCAGATTCGAGATTTGGAGCGCCGTGCGAAAAAAGTTGAAAATGAGCTAAGAAAGGCCAAAGCGGTTAAGACGCAATCGACGTGTGCCGCTAACCCAGTTGTCACAGACAGAGTCAACCAGCGCCTGCTAGATCATGCTATAGCCGATAGAAAGACGGCTAACATGTTTTCCAAAAGGGCTATAAAGACTTAGGCTTATAAAGAAGGATTTTTTGACAGCCGAAAAATCGGCATTGAAAAGACAAAGGAAAAATTGGCAGAAGACGTCTGTCGATGCAAGAATCGCGGCTTCAAGCATGGTTGGATTAGGGCCTTACAAGCCACGGGTGTGGATTCGGCGTCACCACTACTTCAGAATTACAAGTTTCCTTTTGAAGCTTACGACCCCGAAAAGACCAACGACGAAGGGGACGCTGAGCCGAAGAAGACTTAGATATTAAGAAACATTATTTGTACTTTTAAATTTGTCCAACACTATGTGTTTGTACCTTTTTGGTGAAATAAATAAATATTTATTATACTGCGTTGTTTAATATTTGTATCAATTCGTATGATAATTGCGTATTTACAGGCCCTCAGCGGCTATACTGCTAAATACTCGGCTGTTTATGGCCACGTAATAAGGTCGCTTCAAATTTGGAGGCTTATTCAGCTCAAACGTGATATCCACGAAGGGCGCTCCGAATTCGGATGCTTTGTGTTGGCAAATTGTGTCATTTACGAAGGACACTTCGAATTCCGAGGCTTTGTGTTGGCCAATCGTCACAAAAAGCGCTCAGAATTCGGAGGCTTATTCGGCCCAAACATGATATCCATGAAGGGCACTCTGAATTCAGAGGCTTATTCTGCCCAAACGTGATATCCACGAAGGGCGCTTCGAATTCGGAGGCTTATTCGGCCCAAACGTGATATCCACGAAAGGTGCTCCGAATTTGGAGGCTTATTCGGCCCAAACATAATATCGATAAAGGGCACTTCGAATTTGGAGGCTTTATGTTGGCCAATCGTGTCATTCACAAAGGGCACTCAGAATTCGGAGACTTTTTCATCATTCTACCATTATTAACGAGAGGTTAACAAAAAATGAGAATGCATTACGGAATTTGTAGACGAGTACCTGTTAGCATATCAACAAAAATTAGAAACAAACTAGCACGCCGTACAGGTTAGCTTAATGATAAAATTTACGCAAGTGTGTGGAATTCCATGGTCGTGGTAAACTTCTGTCAGTCATGTCCAAAAGCTGATACGCCCCTATTCCGGCAATCGAGTCAATCTGAAAAGGGCCGTTCCAGTTGGGGCCTAATTTTTTGTCTGCTGGATTCTTGGTGGTAGGTAACACTTTCTTGAGAACCAGTTCTCTAGGTGTATAACGCTGTAGCTGCACTTGCTAGTTATACGACTTGGCAAGCTATTGCTGATATTACGCCATGCACACAAGAACACGATCTCGGCGTTCCTCAATCAGAGTTAAATCCAAGGCCAACATCATATCATTACGGCCCATTTCAAAAACCTTGGATTTCAATGTGGGTAGGCCAATCTCAAGGGGGATAATTGCCTGTGTTCCATAGCATAAAGCGAACGACGTTTCCCCAGTAGATCGTCTTGGAGTAGTACGATGAGCCCACAACACGCTGGGCAATTCTTCGACCCACCTACCTTTGGCTTTTTCTAGTTGTTTCTTGATGCCATCCAGGATCATTTTATTGGAAGCCTCCGCCTAACCGTTGCTTTGTGGGTATGTCGGCGAGGAAAAGTAGGGTCGTATATCATATGTGTTACATAATTCCCGATAGACGCCACAATCGAATTGGGTGCCGTTGTCTGAGATAAGTGCTCTTGGTATGCCGAATTGTGTTATGATGTTTTTCCATACAAAACGTTTAACATCAACATCTCGAATATGTGTTAGTGCATTCACTTCGACCCATTTTGTGAAATAATCTGTTGCAACGATTAGGAATCGCTTGTTCCCTGGAGCCCATGGTAATGGTCCGACGATATCAAGTCCCCATTGAGCGAATGGCCAAGGACTAGTAATGGAGTTTAGTTCTTTAGCAGGCAGATGAGTTAAAGGGGAAAACTTCTGAAATTGTTCGCACTTTTTTACGTAGTTCTTGGCATTTGATCGCATGGTCAGCCAATAGTACCCCTGTGTTACAGCTCAATGGGCCAATGAGCGTCCTCCAGTGTGGATGCCACAGCTACCCTCATGTATTTCGGCTAGGAGTTCCTTAACCTTATCTGGGTGAACGCATACCAAATACGGCCTAGAGAGAGATTTTTTGTAAAACTTTCCCTGAGGATCCAGGTAGTATCGCAGGGCTTTATTTCGCGGCTTGTGGGCTTCTTTCTTATCCATCGGGAGCTGTTTTGATGAAAGGAATGCAGCGATAGGGTCCATCCAATTAGGTCTTGGTTCAATGACGTTAACCTAAACTGGTTCAAAAGAGGTGATGCTCAGCTCTGGAATGAACACTACTTCGATTGTTTGTTTGATTTCTGAGTTGATAGCGGAGGCTAAGAAAGCAAGGGCATCTGCATGTGTGTTCTGATCCCAGGTTATCTGATTTAATTTGTGGTGGTATTTTGTGAGCAAGGAATTCGCCGTTTTCATGTAGGCTGTCATGCGCTCATTTTTGGCTGCATATTCCCCTTTCAGTTGGTTGATGACTAATTTTGAGTCATAGAAGACAAACAACCGCCGTGCACCAAGGTGAAGTGCGTTACGAAGGCCGGTTAGCAATGCTTCGTATTCGGCCTCATTATTTGATGCATCAAAGCCTAGTTTGACCACCTGCTCGATTATTACCCCTTTGGGGAGTCATGATTACTACACCTGCCCCACTGCCACGTTGATTGGATGATTTATCACAGTATAGCTACCAAATATCTCCAACATATATTCGCCAATCGGATTTAGGTTGCACCTGATCGAACTCGGTTACAAAGTCGGCAAGCACTTGACCTTTGATGGTGGTTCTAGGTAAAAACTGGATATCATATTGGCCGAGTTCCAAAGCCCACTTCGAGACCCGCCCTGATGCTTTCGCACTACGCAGCGCTGACCATAGGGGATAGTCCGTTAATACCTTATGGTGTGAGCTTGAAAATAGTGCATCAATTTTCTTGTAGCCATCACGAGAGCAAGGATGAGCTTTTCCAGTTGTAGATATCGTGTTTCAATGTTGACCATGGCCTTGCTTACATAATAAATTGGTCGTTGTTCCCAGAGTTCTTCTTTTAGCAGCCGACGCTGACTGCCCGGTCGGATACTGCCAGGTACAAAATGAGCGGATTGCCTGCCGATGGAGTTGCCAAGAGTGGTATTGATCAGAGATAAGTTTTCAAGCCGTCTAGTGTGGTCTGGCACTCGGGAGTCCATTCAAACGCTTTGCCCTTCCGAAGTGTATGGAAAAATTACCGACAGTGATCTGAAGAACGGCTGATAAATCTATTCAGGGTGGTGGCCATCCCCATCAACTTTTGAACTTCTTTGACCGATCTAGGGGACCCGAGTTCTAGAATTGCTATGATCTACCTCGGATTAGCCTCTATTTCACAATGGTTGACAATGTAGCCAAGAAATTTGCTAGATCCGATGCCGAATGCGCATTTCGAAGCGTTCAGTTTCATTTTGTACTTTCGGAGGATGCTGAAGGTCTCTGATAGATCGGCTAAATGTGAATGCTTTTCCTTGGACTTCACCACCATGATGTCATCGATGTACACTTCCATGGTGCGGCCGAATTGTTCCTTGAATATAGTGGTAACCAGTCTCTGGTAAGTGGCCCTTGCATTCTTCAGTCTAAAGGACATAACCTTGTAGCAATAGGCTCCCCTTGGGGTGAGGAATGCGATCTTTTCTTGATCTTCCGGGTGCATGGCAAATTGGTGATAACCCCTATAAGCATCTAAGAAGCTCATGTGCTGATGATGTGTCGTTGGGTCCACAAGTTGGTCGATTCTGGGGAGAGGAAAACAATCCTTTAGACAGCCTTTGTTCAAATTCATGAAATCCACGCAAACGCGTCAAGACCCATTTTTCTTCTTTACAACCACGGTATTAGATAGCTATGTGGGATAGGTGACTTCACAAATTGCCCCCAGCATCAAGCAATCTGTTAACTTCATCAATAACGACCGATGCATGCTCCGCAGCAGACCGCCGACTTTTCTGAACGACTGGTTTGACTTTTGGATCAACGTTTAAACGATGTTGGGCCATGACTGGATCCACTCTTGGCATCTCATACGGTGTCCATACAAACACGTCAAGGTTATCGAGTAAGAAGGATACCAGCTCGCGTCTATCAACTTCGCTCAAGGAGGTGCCGATCATGAAGAATTTATCAGGACTCCCATTGATTTCGATCCAATCAAGGTCTTCAGTGGTCTTTTCGTTGGGGATTTTACCAATATCTTCGATGCTTTCTCAATCCGATACTTCAATTGATTTTACTTCCAGCTCCTTTGGCCCCTTTGTAGTAGTAATAAGATAGCATGCCTGTGCTGATTTCTAAGAACCCCGAATTTGCTCGATGCCATACTCAGTTGGAAAACGAAGTAGTTGATGGTAGGTGCTCGGCACAGCCTGAATGGTATGTAACCAAGTTCTCCCCCATAATGAGATTGTATGGTGACGGAAGTTTGACAACTAGAAATTCTACATCTACCGATCTGGTACCGGCCCGTACTAGTAGTGTGATCTTACCTAAGGGATACTTAGGGTTGATGTTGAAGCCGAATAATGGGTAGTCGGCCGACAACAAATCTAAATCAGTGAAACTGAGTTTAACAAACGTCTTGTAATACATTATTTCCGAAGTGCTTCCTTAATCGATGAGGATGCACTCAACTGTGAATCTGTTCACTCGTAGCTCGACGATGAGGGGATCGGCATGGGGGAGAGTTACTCCAGCTAAGTCGGTGTCATTGAAGCTAATCCTCACATTTTCATGAGGCCGTTTGGTTGGTGTGACTGGTTTAGGCGTGCTAGGTTGCGACTGAACTGTATGCACCTCGGGCAACGACAATAGGCTGTAAATCATATGAATTATGCCAAGTGGTGGTAAATTCGATCGTAGGGCTACCATGTTTGATGGATTATTCTTTCGGATGTATTACGCCAGCTGGCCGTCTTGTACCAACTCTTCCAGGTGATCCTTCAATGTATAACAGCTGTCAGTATCGTGGCCATAGTCCTTGTGATCTTCTCACCGCTTATCCCTTCTCCTTGTATCATGAGGCCCCATCATTTTAGACTACCATTTAAGAATGGATGATGTTGGACTTTGGATAAGATCTTACCGATCGGTTCTGTCAATTTCATGTACTTCTTATCTGAACGTCTTGTGTGCCTGTTATCCACTTGGTATTGTTCGTTTGATTAGTGCGAACACTGCTCGAACAGTGCGAATCACGCCTTTTGTCTCGTTTAGCCCAAGTCTGAGGTTTGAGGCTCCTTGATGGCACGACGCTTATCAGCTGAACTGGACCAGACGGAACCGATTTATCAACTTTTTGTTCGGCCTTGACTCGCAAGGCGTCATCTTCTACCTTACAATATTCTTCAACTTTCTTCATTAACGCCCAAACTATTTTAAGGGACTGCCTGGTCAATGAACTGCGGAGAGGACTATCGGGATGTAGCCCCATCTTGAAGGCGGTAATGGCCATGGAATCGTTGTAGGCATTATCTACCAAGTTAAAACATTCCTTCCCAATAGCGTGCCAAATACTCATGAAGAGTCTCTTCTGGTTTAATTTGCATGGCCTAAAGAGAGTCGGCTTGTTTTAGCTGAACTTCGTTGGTGATGAATCTTGCCCTGAAGGATTTTTGGAGTTGATGAAAGCTTCTTATTGACGCCGGCTCCAACTTATAGTACCATCTAACGGCCAACGGTCCTAGGCTACTTGGGAACATTCGACATATGAGGGCTTCATCATCAGCATGCAACGTCATCGTTGTTTATAATGACGAATATAGTCAGTGAGATCTGATTTTCCATCATATAGGGTGAATAATGGTGCTTTGAACTTCTTGGGCAGCACCGCCCTTTCGATGTGTCGCACGAAAGGGTCATGCCTGTCTTCTTCATTCGAATCATCACTTCTATTCCCTTGCTTGTGCCGTGCGTATGGACTTCCTTCGGATGAGCTGGATACATCGACTAGTCCCTTTTTTTTGGGTTCTTGGGATGGTGAGTCAAAATCACTGCCATTATCATGTTTCCGAAGTCGACGTCGTAGATCGTCCTTCTTTCCTGGGGATCGACCCCAATCATGGCATGTGGCCTGCTGGGATTTGGCTAACTTCGGAGCCAATTCCTGACGCAGCCGCTCATTTTCAGTCATCATATCTTCTAAACGCTGTTCATTTCGCTTCGCTTGATCCATGATTGTCTGCATAGTCTCTTGCATCGAAGTTAAGGGTGAGGTCTAAGCTACTGGGTCAAAGTTCAGGGCCCATCACGCGATGATATTCTCCGGTCCAAGCATGTTTCTTGGAGTGATGTCATCTCTTGGTGTAACGTCGTTAGCAACTACCAGAGGATCATCTGTTACGCCCGCCATGGATACGTTTGAGTATTCCCACAGACGGCGCCAATTGTGGAGAAGTGGTTTGGAAATACTCCAGGATCCAAATAGACGTCCTTGATCCTTTGATTGCTACCTAAAAAAGGGATAAACACTCAGGTCGAGGGTGCCAGAATTAGCACTCTGACGGACAAGTTAATATTCTCTCGAGTTTTCTTCTACCTCAAGTTATTTTATCTATTCTCACATACCTCTCTTTAGTTGATGTTCCTCTATTTATATTACCTTTTGGGCCCAAGGGTCGGGCCCACTCTTAATCTCGCTCATGATTGCTTGCTCGCTCGGCCTTCAAGTTATGTGCTGGTTCCTACTCAGCTCCTTACATTGCCGATTTGTATATTTGGCTTCAAGAGCCTTTAGACAGAGCCAAATTGTCTTTGGCCTGATGTCTTCAAATTTCTTGGCCTTCCTTAGTAGATTATATTCGACCCCCACAATTTTTTTTTTTTTAAATACGCATTACCCTTGTGGTTTAAAAAATTATAAATATTCTATTGTCAGAATTTTTTATTTAACAAAATTAATTGAAAAAAATGAAATTCTTATATGCTCTACTATACAATAATCAAATCACCTCAATTATTAATTAAAATAAATTTATGACATCATTAAAAAATCGTTAATTAATTTGATGATTTATTAATAAAATGGCCAATTATTATGAAATTAGAAATTTCCAGGGTGGGATGTAATTTTCAGAATTACAAAGGGTTATTTGTATTTTCAACAAATCACAATGAGTGTACACTACAAAAAATTAAGATTTTAGAGACCAAAATTTAGAGACAGCTATTTTTTAGAGACTAAATTTTTTTGTTACAAAAAATGTCATTATAGTTTTAGCACAAAAATTAAACATTAGTAATGAATTATTATCCTTTTTGGACCAAATTTTGTGTTTCAAAAAATAAACCATTTTAAGACCAAATTATTTTGTCCCTAAAAGTTTATTTATTAGTAACACTTTCAAAATTTTGTCGCTAAAAGTCTCATTTTTGATTTTTTGGGATGACTTTTTAGCGACTATCCCTACGACGATAGAAATTGGTCTTTAAATGTCTTTTACAACAAAATTTTCACTTTTAAAGACCAAAAAATTTGATCTTTAAAACTTTTATATGTTGTAATGATATTTGTAATTTAACCTTATTATTTGTTGTAAAATAAGAGGCAATAAAGTCATTTCACTTCCAATCCTATGGGATTGGATTAACAAATCCAAGCCTCCCATAGGATTGGTAGTCCACCTCTTCCTTTGGAAACAATATATTTTAGTCAAAAAAATTAAAAAGTCACTTTAAATTGTCACATTACTCTCTTTATTTTCTTTGTAAAAAGTCAAAAAATTACAAAAATAATATATTTCCAAACGAGCCCAGTTTGTTAGCTATTATAGCTAATTTCATCATTTTTTACTCTCTGTCTAACGAACTAGCTATTGTACTAGCAATTTGAATAAGATTCTTCAAAATTAGTTACATTTGGAGAGCCTTCAGAGGCTCCTTAAACTAATTTGTGTGGATAAATATATAAAATAAATAGTAGCATTGGAACACAAATGAAAAATTAGTTAAATAAAATATGGAGTATACATTTTTCATACTTTAGCCAATGAAAAATGAAGTGTAGAATTGAAATTACTTTCATAATTGTTAATCCCATGATAATTTTTTAAAATAAACATGATGTTTGTAGATCCCATCTCACTATCACACTCTTCATTTTTGAAAACAAATAGAATCGTAGAGTTGAATCTACACTGTGAATTAATTTGAACCATACATAATTATTTTGTTGTAAATTTCTGAATACAAATTTTGTGTACCTAGTATTACTTAAAGTAGAAAGATCATAAAATGGTGAGAGAATCCAGACCGCAATGACTTGTTATCAGTGGTGATTAAGAGCTCTAATAATATAGTTCTAATAAGAGCATTAGTGACGTGACAATCTAAAAAAAAAAAAGAAAAAAACAAAACAAATGCCAAAACATCAAATCACACACTGAGACCCACAAATTAGAGCTTTTCTAGAGCTCACAATTTAGAGGTCTAAAGTATTTTTCGACTTGTTATTGCGTTGCAACTTGCAAAAGTACATTTAATGAAACTTATGGTGGACCACACACCATTGTAGTGCTTCCTAGACCTTTCAATTAGATGCTTCCAAGTCCAACGCTATTTGTAACAATTTTTTTATTTGGACAAAAATTAATTATAAAATCAAACACAACACAATCATTTGATATTAGTATGAAATTGACAAAAAAGATAAAATGCACCACATATAAGGGGATTGTATCCAGTTGATGAATTTTCTGTGTTTCCAAGCTTTTTCTTATTTATTATATGATTATGACGCCAGTTAGATTTTTGTTTATTTATTATTTTTTTGGGGGTATTGAGGATGGTGTAATGCAATTGTAGCTTTCTGTTATGGCCTCATTTAATGACACAATTTTACCGGTCTCCCTGCTCCTTTTTGTCTCTTTCTTCTTGCTATTATAAATACGCCCACTTTTTAGGCGCGTACCTCCAAAACGACACCATTCCCAGATCTCTCTCTTCATATGCAAATGCAGCCATATGCTTGCAATTTTTTTTTTTTATTATCAATGAATAAAATTAGAATTAATTATAAGAAAAAATTCTTAAAGTTTCACCTTTGTAACAAAATGAATCTTGAGATTTTAATTTTATCAATTTTAATTATATTTTTTTGATTTAAACTATTTATCTATTTTCATTATGTAAAATTGACAAAAAAAATATTTTAATCATATAACTCAATATAAGTACATATAAAATGTGCATATATAAACTTCTGGAACATCCATTGGATCAACATTTTTTTTATAAGTTAGTAGTTTAAATTTTGTTGACCAACTTACAAACTTAGGCCTATTTTGGGAAGATGGTTATAATTAGCTTTTTGGTGAAAAGCTGCTTATAAGCAGCTTTTTTGTGAAGATTATTAGCAGATTATAATTAGCAGATTTTTTGGTTATAATTAGCAGATTATTACCAACTTCCCAAAAGAAGCCTTAATATTAAATCAAAGTAAAAGTCTGATTCAATATTTAATGAGTAGATAATCCGCTGCGGTGGCACAATTCGGAGGGGCTGAACTGTTGTCCCCAATCCATGGCCAAATTGGGGAGAAACCATTTCGTAAGCTTTTTTTTGCCAAAAAAAAAAAAACGTTATTAAATGCATTTCATACCACAAATATATAAAGAAACGAGTCGGTAAAAATAAAAACTATAGCAGGCGGTGGCATTTTGGGCAGGTAATTACGGCTTAAAAGATGGTCGGCATGCGCCTCTGACGTATACAGTTAACAATCAGACGCCGAAATAAAAATAAAAATACAAATACAAATACTATCTTTCTTTGGCTATAGGAAAATGAGAATTTATTCAGCGGTACTGGGACTTAGTCAAGTGATAAAAGTATTGTGATTAGTGTAGTGATTAAGAGCTCTAATAATACAGTTTTAATAAGAGTACTAGTGACATGGCAACCTGAAAAACAAAAAAAAACAAAAACAAAAACAAAATAAAGACAAAAATATCAAATTATACAGTGAGATCTACAGATTAGAGCTCTTTTAGAGCTCATAATTTAAAGGTCTGAAGCATTTTTTATCGTGATTAACAGAAGAAATGAGTTCAAAAATTTACGCAGGACAAAAATGACTTTACAGGAAAAATAAAAAGTGCATAGAATTCACACAAGGTCTTATAGGGCGGCAGGCCTCATGTAGATCTCACCTTGTGTTGATTTCGAGTTCAAACTTTTTAGAGTGATTTTTTTCTATAATGATCTTAGAATAATTTTTCGTATCATTGAAATTTAGAATAATTTTTCTATAATAATGACTTCAAAAAAAAAAAAAATTGAATTATACAAAAAGTTATTCTAAAATCGTTATATAAAAAATCACTCTAGAGAATTTGGACTCGTTGGGTTCATTGAGACATTCTCTACATTCTGTACCTAATTTTTTGATATATGAAATAGATATGTAGTTAGGATGCTCCACATAAATAACAGGGAGTATTATCTTTTAGCATCCACATCGTATTTACAGGGAATCCCATCTCACCTAGGTTGATACCAAAACTAAGGTCCCCACATGCTCTAGGTTCTCAGAAGTATTTTAATCCCCCAAAAAAAAAGAACTATGAAGACTCGAATCTAAACTTTGAACGAAAAATCCAAATGCCTTACTACTGAACCAATCCCCTATTGGTTTTCTAAACATAATTTTTATCTTTTGTGTTTTTTAATCTTTAGTGAAATTTTTTCATATTTTAATTATTATTTTTTTACTTTTTAAATGGGCCTAATTAAAAAAATTATAAGGAAATCTAAAAACAAATTACTAATTACAAAAAAAAAATGTTTTTTTATATTTACTATTTTTTTTTAAGATATTTTCACAAATATTTTTATTTTTAAGTGTATTTAGATCAAGTAAATTTAAAAATAAAAATAAAATTGTGTAAAAAATGAAAAATAAAAAATTGTCTTTTCTATCTCATATGCTCACAAATACAAGATTTTAGTTACAAAAAATTATTCAAAAAATTATTCAAAATTTGAAATATGTAAACCTTATTTATTTGGGTATAGCTCACATTCTAGGAAATTTCGCACCATAAAATCAAATTTTTAGTTCTTTCCCTTTTCTTTTCGTTTTTTATATGATTATATTTTGTTATTAATTTCAAAAATATTAATTACATGTCCACCACCTTCCAACAAAAATCTCATATAAGATATTTTTGTTGGCTCATTCATTTGACGCATTGATCATCAGGTACTAAGCGAATCACCGAAATTTAAAAACAAAAAAATAATTAATTTTTTTGTTTTTTTGTGACACATGGTAAGTTGGTGATCGACAAAAATGGATTGAAATTGCTATAATATATTAAGATTCTAAACAGTCATCTTTCCGTATAAGTAATCAACATGAGCATAGAGTAATATTATTGTGCTTCTATTTAAATGATTCTGTTCCTCTCCCCCAACGTTGCATCTACCATATACTGCATTGTTAATATACAACGTGTTTGGTGAATCCCCATGTCAATTAATTTTATTGAAACTTGTGACCTGTAATGAAAAGAGATATTACTAAATGTTCATAGCTATCACGTAACCATACAAATTAATCAATAAATGTCATGGTTTCTCACTATTTATTCAATTACCGACACAAATATGTGTGCGTCATTTCTTTCACTAAGTACAATTGATTTCGAGCATTACATGACTATGCTATTGGGTCATGGAATAACTTTTTAATATTGAGATTGAGATAAAAACTGTTTTAAAATAGGTAAGAAGCATCTCATAATTTTTCGGATAAATTACACTTACCTTCTTAAGGTTTGGAGAAAATATAAAAAATACCGTAGTTTTGATCTAATTGCATTAGGTTCTCTTAAAGTTTTAATTCGCATAACACTTAGCCTCACTTTTCGTCAATCATTTGTTAGTCATATAGATAAAAAAAAATAATGTTATTATATCTTTTATACTGATTTTTTTTTAATCCCAATGTCTTCACACCATTTATATTAATTTCAATCCTTTAAAACTTGGCCTCGTTTGAGAACTAGATATTTTAGTTAAAAAGTCACTATAAGTTATCACATCACTTTATCTATTTTTTTGCATATCTTTTCGTAAAAAGTCAAAAAATTACTAACATAACATATTTACAAAGTTGGTGTTGTAGGACTTGCTATATTTTTTTCCAAACCTTAATGCCCCGCTTGTTAGGGAGTTAGAGTTGGGATTGAGATTAAGATGGAGGTGAAATCCACTATATGTTATGTTTGTTTTAAAAAATAGGAAGAAGACTCTTAATCCCTTGGTATTAGGATAGACCTTGGAAAGAGGATTAAGATGGAGAAGGTGGAGGTGATATTAGAAAAATAATTCGCCGAACTATTTTTTTTTATTTTTTTATTTTGTACATGTTGGGCATTTTTTATGAACATTTTAATTTTTTATATTTTTTGTTAAGTAAAAATTATTGTTTTATTTGTTTTTATTATTTTTTACATGTTGGGTATTTTTTTTAAACATTAATGTTTAATGTTTTTGTATTTTTTTATTTGTTTTATATAAAAATAATTTAACAATCTCTACACCAACAACTATCATCAAAACAAATATAATTTTACTTAATCATCTCACTAATAATTCCTAAACTATTAATTCTCTTTATTTTACATCTAAAAACAAGCTAGGCATGAGGGAAGTCAGTGTAATTTAACCTAATTTTTTTGTTTTGTCTTTCTTCTTGTACCCTGACACATTTGTTAGCAAGATCTTTAGACAAAAAATTGAAAATATTATTGAAATTGATTAGTTTGAATCACCAAATTTAAAAAAAATAAAAATAAAATAAAAAATAAATAAATAAATAAATTATTGAGTACTTCTGGAATAAATTCTGATGGTGATTCAAATTAATATAAAACTCATCATTTTTGTATTGAAATTTTAAAATATAGTATGAAAAATATCAATCAATAACTCCAAGGGGCACTAAATAATTTCTCCCAAAAACTTATTAATAGTAATAAAGGGTGATAAACAACTGAACGAGCTGCACAGTTAACAGTTCAAGCTTGATTTAATAATTTTAATGAGTTTTAAAATTTGTTCAACCTCAATTCATTAAATTTTTGAGTAGATTTCAAATGAAGTTTTGTAAAGTCGAGCTCAAATAGTTTAATATTTTATATAATTTTAAACTTATCAAATCAAGCTGACAAGCAAATAAGTATTTAAGCTTTGTTTGAAAATTTTAATGAATTTTAAAATATATTTAAATTTAATTTATTTATTTAACAAACTAAATTCAAATAAATTTTCAACGAGTCAAAATATGAGTCCTTGAAGTGCTTAATTTGTTTTCCAAGAAGGTCATTGGGTAGGGGACCTATCTGTAGCCAAAATCCAAGAGAGATCCTGCTTGGTTTGTGAAAATTTAGATTTGATATCTCACTGATCAAATTTGAAGGTACAGCAAATGAGACAACAACTTGAGTAATTTGTTGTTCGGGTAAATAGATAATTTTTCATAAATAGATTAATTAATGGGAATAAAAATTAATACAGAAAAATTAAATTAATAATGATATAAGAATTTTCATGTGATTTCTTCAATGTAAGGCACGTCCAAGGGATCAAAATCTAATTTTACTATCAACTAAGAGTTTTCAAACGATTACAAACGAAATACGAATTGGTTATCATTTTTCAAAAACACTTTTCAGAAAATTTTACTTTTTTATTTTCCGTGTTTTTTAATTTTTACTGAATTTTTTTTAATATTTTGAGCAATTTTTTTAATTTTTAAACATACCTAACATACATATACCTAAAAACTAAAAAAAAATTGAAAAAAACCTTTTAAAAATTCACTAAATACAAAAAATATATATAAAAAAAATACGAGAATTCAGTACATTTTTTTATATTTTTATGTATTTATTAATTTTTAAAAATATTTTTTCACAAATTTTTTACTTTTTAGATACATCTAAGTAAGGTGCATCTAAAAAAGTAAAAAAATGTTTAAAATTTTAAAAATATTTACTAAAAACAAAAAAATACGAAAACCAAAAAATTCAATTTTCAAAAAATTTAATTCAAAAAACTCAAATCAAACACACTGAACGGTTTCACAAACCATTCTAAGTGAATTCTAAATAATCACAAATAATTAAGAAGAAATACCTCATCAAATAGATGAACAATTATTTTCAAAATAGATTATAAAAGACCCAAAATAATATACCCAAATCGACTCCATCAAACCAGTTAAAATGCACCCAAACAGAGATGCCTTCGAAGCATAAACCGAATAGCATAGAATTTCCTCTCAGACTTGGGCCAATGCACTACGGAAACTAGTTCTTTGTATAAAACCAAGCAAAAAACACCACCGAATTGATAATTTAAAAAAAAAAGACAAAAATGCTGATGCACCTTTCGGGAAAAAAAAAAATATAAAACAATATAGAAGGATATTTTTTATTTACGGATTTCTTATTAAAATTTTAGCTATTACCAAACAGATAAAGAATACTCATTACACCTCCATAAATCAAATATAATATATAAAAATATATTATAATCAATACTAAATCAAATTAAAATTTTCTAATAAACTAATTGAATCACGTACTCCACTAAAGAGGTATACATAATATAATTTTGATTGGGGAAGGAAACATAGTCCTAGTTAAGAATAATTATGTGGCGGTTTTAAGGCAAGTTTACATGATGTCTCAGTTTAATATTTATTTATTAAAATTGTAGCGCTCAATAATTTCAGTTAAGATTTTAAGAGATCATTTAGCAAGTATTAAGTGGCAAATGAAATGGAGCAATAAGTCAAAACCACCAAATAATTTGACAAGAGCAATTGTTTAAAAGGAAATCTACTAATATCTTGGAGGTGGCCTAAATATTTATCAAAATGTTAGGGAATCTTTGTAAGATGTAACCTTTTTTTTGTGTATTTTTTTTATACATAGTTGTAATTATTTTTGGTCTAATAAGTTATTTATTTATTTGATTCATAAATTTTTAAGAATCAAATATGAGTCAAACTTGAACTGCTCGATTTGTTTACCAAGAAGAAGGTCATTCGGTGGGGGACCTATAGGTAACGAAAATCCAAGAGAGATCCTGCTTGGTTTGTGGAAAATGTAGATTTGATACCTCACTGATTAAATTTGAAAGTACAACAAATGAGAAAACAACTTGAGGGTCCAGTTATCCAAAAAACTTGAGGGTCCAGTAATTTTGGTTCGGGGGAGGAAACATAGTCCTAGTTAAGAAAAATTATGTGGCAGTTTTTAGGTAAGTTCATATGATGTCTCAATTTAATATTTATTTATTGAAGTTGTAGGGCTCAACAATTTCAGTTAAGATTTTAAGAGATGATTTAGCAAGTCTCAAGTGACAAATGAAATAGAACAATATTTCAAAACCACCAAATAATTTGACAAGAGCAATTGTTTAAAAGGAAACCCACCAATAACTGGGAGGTGGCCTAAATATTTATCAAAATGTGAGGGAATCTTTGTAAGATGTAACCTTTTTTTTGTGTATTTTTTTAGACATAGTCGTAATTATTTTTGGTCTAATAAGTTATTTATTTATTTATTTGATTCATAAAAGATATTAAAAGGAAACCTAAAGAATTACAATAATAATAATAATTGTAGAGGGTCAGAAATTAAACCCCAAACTAAGTATGGACTCAAGCATTAAGATCGCCCTGAGAAGGCGACCAGGGATAAGAGAGGAGTGTGGGCCAAAGACCAAGGGAAGTGGGCCAACAAGTGGGCCGAGGTAGGTCCAACCCACCAAGGCTCCAGATGGACTCAGCGAGGAAAAAATGCCCAAGTCAAGTTGCAGAGGCAACACCTGCAGCGGTGAAGTTGCCGAGGGGACATATGCAGCGGCAAAGTTGCTGAGGCACTTTGTCTCAGTGCTGCCATTCCTATTAACTTCGGTTCCGCTGCCATTGAAAATTGCCGAGGGAACATGTGCAACGGCAGAGTTGCTGAGGCACTTTGTCTCAGCGCCGTCATTCCTATTAACTTTGATTCCGCCACCATTGGAAGTTGCCGAGGGAACATGTGCAGTGGCAGAGTTGCTGAGGCACTTTGTCTCAGCGCCGCCAATCTAAGTATCTTTGGTGCTGCCGCCACTCCAAGTAATGTCGATGTCACGATCATCTGGAGTTGCCGAGGGAAAGAGAAGACCAAGGCAACTAAGTTGCTGAGGCAATACTTACAGTGTCCAAGTTGCGGAGGCATTCTGTCGGCACCGCCATCTTTGATATCTTCGGTCGTGCCGTTTGAACTTGTCGCAGGAAATGACTACCGCAGCAACTAAGTGCCATTTTGGGAACATAGTAAAAAGCCACGTTTTTGGACAACAAAATCGTGGCTGCCAAAAACGCAACAAAATCCCTTTGGGAAGTGCAAAAAACACAGCCCTAAAATTACAAATTAGGGCCCATGAAAAAAAAATAAAAAAATAAATCTCTTATGTTGGGTAAGGGTATTTTGGTCATTTTAATTTGATTTGATGTCACGACCCAAACCCGGCCCTATGGGTTTAGCACCGTAACCGGCCAGTAATCCGAGATTACCGAAGGCCTACTGAACAGTAAGACAGTAAAACAGAGTACAGGGGCATGGCGGAAGCCAATACAGTAAATAAACAGTGTCCAATGAGCTGTGACAGTCTGTATGCCAAAAAGATTTTTCATACGTTTATGCAGTCAGAGACACACAGTATGTGCAATATATACACAACCAGTCAAAGCAGGGACCAAATCCCTATTAAACAGTACAGAACGGTTTATACAGTATTTACAAAAACAGTACAAGACAGACGGGGAAATAAAAAGACCCCTAAGCCATAGCTTGGCAGGCTCGGAACCTCGCGGTGAGGCACGGTGGTTGGCTTGACAAAACTGGAGTTACCCCGACGCTCCTAGCTGCGGTCTGGTGCCTGTACACCTACATATATATATGAGCAGTGAGCTAAAGCCCAGTGAATAACATAAAGCGTAAAGGGGTTTAGAATGAATGTCCTTACAGTAATGAAAACAGTTCATTAAATCAGTACTTCAGTCTTTCAGTCAAGCAGTCATATGTGGTACATCCATTAGCATAACAGTACAGTAAGCAGTAGGTCTTAAAGACCGAACAGTAGTGATGGCCATCAGTCAGTAAACAATAGTGGTTCCACGAGGGAACCGACAGAGATCTCTGTAACAGTAACAGTAAACAGTAGGTGCTAAGGATGTCACAGTACAGTTCAGAATATAGGACATACATTCATTCAGTAGACAATATCAGTTCAGTAAACAGTTCAGTTCAGTATTCAGAAGATAATCATTTTGAACATATCTTTACACAATTGTTACTCACAGAGTTCTGGGCTACAGTAGCTAGGGCGTGTCTCCGGAAGCCAACCCTAAACAGTTAACAGATTGAACACACACTAAGTTTCACAGTTGGGAAAGATAACAATAACTTAATCCCTAATTGCCTCGGTGTGTTCTACATCTATATCCTCATTAAGATGTCTTAAACTAGGCCTAAGAATGCCTAGGATGAAATGAGGATGCAAAAATGTACTTAGAAAACATTTTCAGAAATTTTAGTGAAACAGGGTCCCGCTCGAGCGCAGGTTTCCCCCGCTCGAGCGGACATGCAACAAAGGTACCCGCTCGAGCAGCAACTATCCCACTCGAGCGTACTGTAAAAGTACTGGATGGGTGAATTCCCCGCTCGACTCCCGCTCGAGCGCGAGACACAAGGCCCCGCTCGAGCACCAACTCCCCCGCTCGAGCGGACTGTAAACAAGGCCAAAGTGCTGGGAGCTTGATTTCCCCGCTCGAGCGGCACTTCCCCCGCTCGAGCGGATGACCAAAATCTGGGAAACCCAGATTCGAACTCCAAGTTCAAAACCAAGTTTTCAACCACCAAAATCGATCCTCTAGGGCCCATTTTCTGGAAAAAAAACCTTTGCAAACATATAGAATCACATAATTTGAAGCTCAATTTGAGAAATCAAAGCCCAAGGGTGTTTAATTCAACCCCAACTTCAAACCAATCTTCATGACAACAATTCAAATGAACATGCATGGGCTTAAATCATTTTCAAAGCTTTAATGCTGGTTCAAAAGAGCTCAAACCTCCAAAAACAAGATGAACTCATGGAGTATGTTCAAAAGATGGACATGCATGTGAGGAATTATGAATTTACAACCTCAAAACTCAAGAATGGTAACATGCATGCAACAATCAAGCTACAATTCAACATTTAACCCATGTTATAGCTCTAAACTCCATCAATATGACATGAACCATGCAAGAATCAACTTTAAGACACAATTAAGAGGTTAAAATCCTTACCTAAGTCTTGAATGCAAGATACACAAGCTCAAATATGCAAATCTCCTACAAATTCTTCAAGTTTCTAAGCAAATTGTGAAGAACTCAAGCTTTTTCTCCCTCTCTCCCTCTCAAGTCGGCAAGAGCATGAAAATGGCTGAGCAAAATGTTGCCTAAGTGTATAATGAGGCTCAAATATATTGCATTGAGTGGGCCACTAAAGGTTAGTTTGGTAATTTAGTCCAAGACTAGCAATTGATCAATATTTAATCTTATTTAATCATACTAAATCAATTTTCAGATAAATGTACCATAAAATCACATTAATTCTAAGGATCATAAAACATTAATCAATTTCGGGTTCGGCCGCCGATAAGGCCTTCAATTTGCAGTTTAAACATATAAACATGAACAGATATTCAAACAGTCGAACAGATAGGATGCAATTCAAACAGATACAGTCAATCAATCGGTTTCAGTTTTCAGTCAGTTAGTTTAGTATTTTAATCAGTTCCATTTTCAGTCTTAATCAGTTTCAGTTTAGCGGTAATCAGTGGTTATTCGGTAAACAGTAACGAGGGTTGTTACATTTGACACCATAAATAAATATTAAACCAAAAAGCAAAAGGCCAGCTTTTTACCAACTTTCCAAATCACTTCCAAAAAAGCCAAAAAACTTGGTAAAAAGTCAAAAGTCAGCTTTTTACCAACTTCCCAAAACAACTCTAAATTACAGAGAGGATATCTTGCCAAGGTGATAGCAGTCTTTGAGAGAGGGTTCCTTCTGAGACTAATGCCTGGCGCTGACAACAGGTCTCAAGGCATTAGCTGGCCTAGGGCTAATAGCAGGCCCCACAGTTTATTTAACTTGGCGCTGATAGCAGGCCCCAAGACTTACTGGTTGGAGCTGATAACAAGCCCAGAAATACCAGTTTACCACGGCAACCCCGCGAAGATGGGAGCAGGGTAGCCCGAACATAAGGGACTCCCTTTCCATTACCCAGGTCATGGACCTGCCTTGGTCGCACAGGCAGGACTAAGGAAGCCCCCTTTGGGCTTGGTACTAAGGCACAACATGGTTGACAGCAGGCTTAACTGTGGCCTTCGCCCTGGGAAGCTAGGAGTTTGTGGTTAGGTGGCTAAGGGTGGAGGCTTCGCTGAGGTGACCACAAATGTAGTCGATAGCAGACTAATGGAGTCTTGAGAATGCATGTGCTGGCCAAGTAGAACTGAAAAGGCAAGTGCAGCGGTGAGGTTCACCGTTGCAAGTGCACTTGCTAAGGTTCAAGCTGAGAAGGCAAGTGCAAAAGCAAACACTCCCGCTACAACTGCACTTGCTGAGGCTCAAAAAGGTAGTTACGGAGGCAAACAGATAGTACACAGTACATGCAGAGGGACACGTGGCACCTTCAGCTTGGTGGCTCAAGGCAGAATATTCCATGTAATCCTTCGAGACACATGTCTTCTCTCTATTTGGCCACTTGGTGTCTTCTTGGCACTAAGGAAAAGCCTATAAATAGGACCCATTTCCTAAGGTTCAAGAGGAGGAATTTTGGGGATTTAGGGGAGATGCTGTCCAATTTGGTAATGCCATACACTTCTTCTTGAGCCACTTGCTTCACTCTCACCCAGCTACACACTCTCTAATTCCTAGATATTTGCTGCTGTTCGTTCTCAAGCCACTTCCACCATTATTGGACTATTAGCATAGTTTTGCATCTCTAATCACCTCTCTAATCTAGAACCCCCTACATTTCTGGCGACTCTGCTGGGGAGGCTGCTTTGTTGATGGTTCATACCCGCAATGGCTTATATACTTCACTGGAAAAGATGGCAAAGGAAGAAGTTCAACAACCCCCACGACAGCAAGACTCTTCTAATGGCGGAGCAGCACATGCGGAAGACTATGACCACAGTGTCGCGGTTGAGGTAGTTTAATCACTCCAGGATACGCAGAGGGAGATCCTGGTAGCTTTGCAAACTCTCACTGAGGCCATTATGGCCATGGCTTCTAAACTAGCTCCAGTGCAAGCACCCCCACCTGTAGCAGTCCCAAAACCCAGTGCCTAACTTGTTTCCTGAGGTTTGGGCTCCGATCCAGATGCCTCTGGTGGTACCTTAGGCGAATGGTACAGCCGCCGGTTCAGCTACCCAGGAGCAGATTAGACCATTCCAACCTACTCACTTTGTTACTCTAACCGATGTACAAGCTATGCTTGAGCAAGAGCGCAGCAAGAAACAGCTGCCATCTCTCCCAGACCCAGATGTGAAGTCCCCATACTCTCAAGAAATATGACAATACCCTACCCAACTAGGTATACAGTGCCCAAGTTTATTAAGTTTGATGGAAAACAAGGCAATGCCAGAGAACACGTGGTCAGGTTTATTGAAACTCTTGGTGTCCATGGCAGTGACCACTCTCTACGCCTTGGGGAGTTCTCCAAATCACTTACTGAAAGAGCTTACAGTTGGTATGTGAACTTGGCTCCCAACTCGATCAAGAGTTAGGAAGAGATGGTGAACAAGTTCCACACGAAGTTCTTCCAAGTCCCGGAGAAAGTTACAACCCTCACACTTGGGCGAGACGTCCAAAAAGAAGGCGAAGATATACTAGACTATGTTAAGCGGTTCCAAGACAAGGCTATTAACTGTCATGAACCAGTGGATGAAGCACACTTAGTCAGCATATGTGTGGAGGGTGCCATACGCGACTACAAGATTTTCTTGGTGAACCATAATCTGCCTACCTTTTCAGCCTTGATTGAGGCAGCTAGAAATCTTAGTACCACTGGTTCTTTACACTAGTCTCGTGACACCCATCGCTACTTCCGCAATAGTAGAGTTTCTACGGTAACCTCCACAGGAGGGAGCCGCTCGCAAGCAGAGGCTTCGTCCTCTCGAAAGAGAAACGGTTATAAAGACAGGAATCCATATCCTTGCAGCCTTGAGAATGTTAAGGCCTTGGTTAAAGAATGGGTCGCTGATGGTGAACTTACTTTACCTCCGGTTGAGGTTACTCCAACCAAGAAGGACAAAGAAAGCCCAAATTACTGTGTCTATCACAAAACCACCAGACACCTTACCAGGGACTGTTGGACGTTGAAAAATATCTTCAAAAAGAAAGTTGACGCGAATGAGCTGAAGTTCAAAGATGCCGGTAATCGTGACGTACGAAAGGACCCTTATCCTAACCACAAGGAAAAGGGGAAAAATATACACATGATCAGTTACCTTGGGCCTGTGTGCGATCAAGTGCACATGGCATCCTATTATGATGAGTTAGAAGAAATTGCAACTGGCCAACTCCCCGAAACAGCACCTGCAGATGCAAAATTTGCAGAGGATACTCATGCTCAAGCCTTGCAAAATTCTGTTAAGTTTCGTACCTTCTTTGACCAATTGGGGCTGAGCCAAGCCACCAAGATGGAAGCAACAAAGGTTCTCAACAGCATCTCTGAAGTGCACCATGCTAAAGTTGCTGAGGCCAAGGAATATGTGCCTCGGCGCATCCAGGAAGATTACGGGGCCATTACCTTTTCAGAGGCAGACAGAGCATACCCATTTCTCCATAACTGCCCTCTTTTTGTCACAGCTTATATCAATGATGTGGAGTTCAAAAGTGCTTTCCTCAATGGTGGGGCGTCCATAATCATCATTACCACTGACACCTTCACAAAGGCTGGCATCCCGGAGTCTAGAATGGTTCGCCAACCTATTACTGTAACCAGTTTTGGTGGTGAGAAAAAAGTCACTAAAGGCCATGTTGTAGTGGACTTGGCAGTTGGCGAGATTCGTTCCGTGACTAAATTCCATGTGATTGAAGCAGATATAAACTACCACATGATACTTGGCAGAGCCTGGATGTACCGGTATGGGGCTATCCCATCCAGCTATCACCAATGTATGAAGGCAAAGTTGGGAAAGCGCACAGTTACCATAAACGCGTCTGAAAAGCCATTCGGAGTGGAAGAGGCACACTATTCGGATGTAGCTTTTTTTACTAAGTTGTCAAAGGATGAAGCTCCAAGGACGGGTAAAATTGCAGGGGTAAAATTACCGAAGTGGAAAGACATTTGAGATGCAGAGGCTGCTCCAGAAAGCAGTGGACAGAAAAGGAGCAGCAAATCCACGAGTCCTTTACCCAAGATTGTCAAGGTGCGCGAGGGCGGCAAGACAGTTTACTACCTATGACAGTCTTCGGGGCCAAACTTCATCCCCTGGGAGGATGGCTCCGAGACAAATAAATGTGACGGAAGTGAGTCCCAAAAAGGATTGGTGGAGACGCCTGAGCCGCCCCTGAATGCATGCAAGATAGGCCTAAACCCCAGCAGGAGGTACTCGCTGAGGTCAACCTCAGTGACTTACCTAGGCAGAGCAAGCCGGTGTATGTCAGTGCTACAATGGCTCTAGCAGCTAAGGTAGAATTGATAACACTACTAAAGCAATACAGTGACGTCTTTGCTTGGACATATGATGAGATGCCTGGTCTTGACCCATCCTTCGTCACTCATCATTTGGTCACCTTTCCCAACTCTAAACCGATCAAGCAGCATACTCGAAAGTATCACCCTAATCCTGAAGTAAAGATTAAAATAGAGGTAGAAAAGTTGCAGAGGGCTAAGTTCATTGAGCCTATACAGTACCCAACTTGGCTAGTAAATATTGTTCCTGTGTAGAAGAAGAACGGTCAGATCAGGGTCTGTGTAGACTTTCGCGACCTAAATAAGGCCTGTCTGAAAAATGAGTTTCCATTGCCCCATGTTGATACGCTTGTCGATTCAATTGCGGTCCATCAGATGTTCTCCTTCATGGATGGGTTCAGTGGTTATAACCAGATCAAAATGGCACCAGAAGATGTAGAAAAGACAGCTTTCAGGACACTCTTGGGAAATTTTTTCTATACGGTGATGCCCTTCAGTTTGAAAAACGTGGGGGCAACCTACCAACGGGCTATGAATGTAGTGTTCCACAACATGTTACATCATGAAGTGGAAGTATATGTAAATGATCTGGCGGTCAAGTCTACTAAGGCAAACCGCCACCTCTACGACTTGGAAAAGGTTTTTCAGCGCTGCCGCCAATTCTGCCTCAAGATGAACCCTCTCAAGTGTGCCTTTGGAGTTATTACTGGCAAGTTCCTTGGCTTTCTTGTACACCAACGGGGGATCAAAGTAGATGGGGATAAGGTCAAGTCAATCATGGAGATGCCGCCGCCACACTCTCAAAAGGCTTTGAAGAAATTCCTAGGCAAGGTGTCATACCTTAGGAGGTTTATTCCAACCCTTGCTGAGATAACCTTTCCTTTTGGGACACTGCTAAAAGGGAATCACAAGTTTAAATGGTTGCAAGAACACCAATGGGCATTTGATACGGTAAAGAAAGTATTTACCTCACCACTTACAATGATTACCCCACAGCCTAAAAAACCTCTGCTACTGTACCTGACCTCTACTTTTCGGTCTATTGGAGCCCGACTTGTCCAAGACATAGATGGAATTAAGAAACCAGTCTATTACATCAGTCGCAAAGTCAATAGTGCTGAGTCACGATATACTCTAATTGAGAGGCATTGTGTAGCCTTAATCTTCATAGCGCAGAAGTTGCGCCACTACTTCTTGGCACACCCGATCCAGGTTGTGATCCGAAGTGATCCAGTCTACTACTTGCTGAGCAAGCCTGCTTTGATTGGGCGAATGGCAAGATGGCTCTTGGCTCTAGCAGAATATGATATCGCTTGCATCATTTCTAAGGCTATTAAGAGCCAAGCACTCGCAGACCTACTGGTCCAGTTCCCATCTGGTGAACATGAACCTGCAGGATACCTCTACTAGGTGAGTTCCATGTCTCAGCAGCTGTAGTTGAGACTTGTTGGGACTTAAAATTTGATAGAGCTTCCGAAGCTGGGAACGGTGGAGCTGGTGTCACACTAACCAGTCAAGAAGGAGAGAAGTTCCATCTATCATATAAGCTTGACTTTGAGTGTTCAAACAACAAGGCCGAATATGAAGTGTTGATACTGGGCCTGATAGTTGTTCAAAAGAAGGGTCTCTGCAAGTTGAGAATCTAGGGCGACTCCAAGTTAGTTGTCAAGCAAATAATGGGTGACTTCGCCTTGAAGGAGCCTCTATTAGCCCCATATTGCACTGTAGTCTAAAAGCTGCTTGCCCAATTTGATGATGTCCAAATCCAGCATACCCCTTGAGCACATAACCGTTTTCCTGATGCCTTGGTTACATTGGGGGCAAATGTGGAGATACCAGACAATAGTATAGCCATCATCATCGAGAAAATAACAACACCAGTAGTGCTAACTGAAGAACATGCAAAGCAAGATGTTGAGGGGTGGAAAGCAGATATAATCCAGCAGCTGAAAACTGGCTAGGGAACAATCAGACCAGCAGAACTTGCACTATTTCTACTCCTCAGAGGAGAGTTGTATTTTTGCAGGTCCCAACAACTTACTGGCAAGGTACTTCGGTAGGCAAGAAGCAACTGACAAACTTGAGTAGATCTATGCTAAGTCTTGTGGAGATGGAGATCTCAGCCTATACCGACGAATACAAAGGCAAGGGTACTACTGGCCAGAGATGGAAAATGAAAGTATTGAATTGCAGAGGCAATGCACAAAATGTCAGTCCCATCCTAAGGAAGAAGAAGCCCATTTCTTAAGTAGTGAAGAATGAAGGCAGCCATATATTGACTACCTTGAGAATGGCACACTACCTGAGAACAAAAGCCGATGCAATCAGAGTCAAAAGGCGAGCCCTTTGCTTCTTCCTTAACCAAGGCAAGCTATACCGAAGAAGCTTCGAAGGGAAACCTTTAGCATGCTTATCAAAAGATGAGGCAAACGAGGTGCTGAAGGAAGCCCACAAGACAGAGCATCAATGAGGATAGCGGTTATATAGACATCTCATTCACTTCGGCTATTACTGGCCAACAATAGAAGAAGATGTTAAAAACTTTGTGAGGAGATGCCAGTCTTGTCAAAAGTTTGGGAATTTGATACATGCACCAGCAGTTGAACTACACAACATCAAGACTCCTTATCCATTCCATACTTGGGCATTTGACTTGGTAGGTCCTATAGCGCAGCAGTCCAAAGGATACAGATGGATACTTGCAGCAACCGAAGTTAGCACCAAGTGGGTATAAGCTATACCAATAAGGAAGGCAGATGGGGCAGGGGTAGCCAACTTCATCAGAGAGAACATAATCTGCAGGTTTAGCATACCTAAAGTAATGCTGTCTGACAATGGAACTCCTTTTGTAAATCGCCATGTTGCTGAGGCAAGCGGCAGCGGGTACTACAAGTTGACAAGAGTAAATGATGGATTCAGAACTGGCCCTGTCAACGCCAAGTATGACAAAGAATATTTTCCTTAATTTCTTTTGAAAAGAGTTATAAGTTTCTCTGTTAATACTTTTAAAGTAAAGTGTAAAGAAAAGGTCGTGCACTCAGTAAACATGTTACTCTCATATACACTTAGTATGAGGAAAGTTTTCCATACTTAGTGAAAGTTTATCCTTGTAAAAGCTTAGTCGTAATGAAATTTTACACTTGTAAAGAGCTTGCCTTATCTTTAGAAGCTATGTGAAAGCAATGTAAGGGAAGCAATGAAATGAAACTTGAGAGTATTACCAAGCATCTATACTTTTTTATTAAAGTCAAACTTTCAAAACATGATTACAATGTTTGAAAAAGAAGTTATGACAGAGAAAAAAGAGAAGAAAAGACGCACCAAGTGCGATGCAACAACAAAATAAAGAAAAACGGAAGAAACCATAACAAAGTCACAAAGTTACATCAAATCAAACCCTTCAAAATGGAGTCCATCAGAGTTACATCTTAAGGCAATTGGGCAACCAATGCAAAGTCCTTCTCTTTGAGCTGAGCCAGGTTTTGCCGATGCTGCTCCAGGGCACCCTCACACTCCTTAATAGTTTCCTCCAAGGACGCGATAATCGCTACATTGTCGGCGTGCTTAAGGAAGCCGTCAACCTTCTGGAGCCTAGCTCTCATCCATGATAGGTTAAAACCACTCCTCTCAAAGCCGTTCAGATCGGCCTCGGCACTCTCCACGAACTTTCTGGGAGTGGTCAGGATCTGCTTAGTGGCAAGATCACAAATAAAGCCAGCAAGTGACTCTAACAGTGCCGTCTGAACTATTGACCCAAAGACATTAAAGGCAGTAAAGGTGTCCGGATGCAGTGTTTGGATACGGGCAAGGGTTGTAGCAGCTTCGGAGGAAACCCAATAACTTAGGAAAGATACTTTCTTTGAGGACCGGGGAGACTTTCTCATACCACAGCCCGCTTCGATCACTAAAGGGAGGTTGATGGAGCGACCGAAGGTCTGAGGGCGGTGCACCTCCCCTGAAGATGACTACCTAGTGGCAATGGAGTGAGTAGATGCTGGTTGATGACAGGGTGAACTGGCCTCACGAGAAAGACCAAAACTGCCTGTACCATTGCGTCACTCCGAAAAAGGGTCGTCCATTTGATAATCCCTAACATTCAGATCCAGAACAGCAGTGGTATCCATCCCAGTATAAAAGTCACTGGACATCCTAAGGTCTGGAAAATGAGTGGGGTACAAGTCTGCTGGCTGTTCAGAGGTCGTCGAAGCAACTAGATTAGAGGCCCTGGCTGCAGTAGTAACAGTGTGGGCGGCTAAAGTGACAGCTACCTCAGCAAGTCTGTCCAAGTTCAGAGGAGTCACAGCAGGGACATTAGAAATAACCGCTACACTTGCACTCTCTTCAGCCACTTGAGTGTCTGGAAGTGGAGCTTGCTGGATTAGCGGGGACTCAGTAGATTGGGAGGAACTGCCAGATACAGCTCCAAGGGTAGGTGGTACTAGGGCTGGGCATAGGGTTATCCGACCCGCCCAAACCGCCCTACCCGATCCGAACCGCACGCGTGTGGGCGGTTTCGCAAAAACATTAGAGTAGGGTGCAGTTTGGATTTTATATAAATTTCGAGTTGCGGGCGGGGGGCGGGTTGCGCGCATTAAATTAATTATTTTTTTATTTTTATTTTTCAAACAAATCTAACCGTCCATCATCGTCTTACTTACTTGGTCCTCATCTAT